>OX336389.2:1392097150-1392179650 GCA_946902985.2 Meconema thalassinum
TGAAAGATATGCCTGCTTTCTGTTCAAAACGTTTGCCTCCATGCGTAGTGGCTAGCACTCTTGGCTGTCTCCCCGGAGGCCCGGTTTCGATTCTCAGCTCTGTCAAGAAATTTAATTCTGGTTGTGGGCAGAAACGGGGTATACTCAGCCTCGTGCAGCAATAGTGAGAAGATGTGGGTTTGACTCACACCCTGGCCATATTGGAAATTGTTTTCCGTGGTTTCCAAATTCTACTCCAGGTGAATGCCGGGATGGTTCCTAACTTAAAGCCAAGGCCGCCTACTTCCCAATACTCATTTGAATTACAAATACACACACTAATACAGCCATCACAATAACGAAGGTTATCATACAAATTTCACACATAATCACACACCCAAGTACACGGGACCTCATGACCACGGTGTGGCAAAGCTCCTAATTGAATCATCAACAATATCTATTCAAATTACCGCAGAAAGAATAACCAAAATTCAACAGGCAGGCCGGACAAGTGTTATCAATGTTTGGAGTGCGAGACTTAAAAACTGGATTGATAATTTTCCTGGGAGAATTATTCTTGGATTTAATTTGAATAGTCATGTTTTATAGGGCATTACTCAGGAGTATATTTTTGTATGAATTTTGAAAAAGATACTTTTACATTGTTTGCTCAGCGATTTACCGTGATGATATTTATTTAGAAATATTAACATTTTGTGAAGTTAATACGATGCAAATAAATTAAATCCCCTACATTTGGGTGCCTTATTGCCCGTATCAAAAATAAAAAAATAAGAATGTTGGGACTGCCATATGAAGATGATATCTGGGTGCTCTCATGAATAGAATAAATTAATGATTTATCTGGTTGTCAATCATCAAATGCTGAAGAAATAGAGCGAGTCACTTTTTTAATCTTGAGGTCGTGCAGCAATAAGCATGCTTAACACCACCTAGCTCCTAGCAGTACTCACAAGGGCAATAGTAAACACAATATGTAGGCATTGATTAAGATTTACATCTTACTGAAAAATAATTGGACGATACTGGTGGACTCTATGATTATCTTGTTAAGTTGAAATTAGCTGCAAATGACCAAACATTTGTTGCAACATTAGAAAATTGGCTAGACTTTAATGAAGCTGCTGACTTTTCCATGCAAGGAATCGTTGTCATTCCCTGGCTATAATTTTTGGCCATAGTTCATTCAAGGATTGGAAACTGGGTCACTGTACCTTTGTTGTCTTACGTATGAAGGTCACTTGCGTCTTCTTGTAGTCACATGCAATAACATCTGTCACCTGGCTCTACTTGCTAGCAGGTCCTGGATTGTGGGTTGCATATCTTGCTGTCTTGCGCTGGTTCCAATCTCAGATTGCCTATCATGTTCAGACAAACTAATTCTATCAGGATTTCTGTCAAATGGTGTGTCGTTGAATCACATTTTACTGCTCGCCGAATCAAACATTTAAAATCAAATAACACCTCATGTCCTCGTATGGCTTTTAGTGCCGGGAGTGTCCGAGGACATGTTCGACTCGCCAGAGTTTGTAGTTGCTTCCATGCGAACACCCATGGGGTGAGCTACAAGTACCGTCGCATGTGGAGTATTGTCTAGGGAGGAAAGTGTGATTGTAAGGACGAGGAATTGGAAGGTAGTGGCTGTGGACTATAGTTAGGGACCAACCCCGGCACTTGCCTGGAAGGAAGATGGGAAACCACAGAAAACCATCTTCCAGGTTGCTGGCGGGGATATTCGAACTTCCGGACCTCCCGGATGTGAGCGATTGCCTGCAGCCATGCCGTAACGACCACGGCTAACTCACCCAGTATCATATTGTTACGGCTGTGAGTTTGTGTCATCACTCGCCGCATGAGTCACAACTGCCCCAGGGCTGGGCTGTGGCCTGCCTCCTGTATTGCGTGTGCCTTATGCAACAGGGCTACTAGGACAAAGGGGTAGTCCAGAATATTCGTGACTGGACCAGCGATGGAAACCTCGAGAAGCCGTAAACCCTGGATGGACCTAGAAGCATTTATTGAGTCACCGGCCTGCTATATAAGTGCGACCTGTCTAGCAGTTGTTGTTGTTGTGTTTTACGAGCGAGTGCGAGCGCGTATCCTGAGCGACAGAAGTGTGGAGACTTGCGAAACCGACTAGTGAAGCCGATTCTCGTGACAGCGAAGGGAGTGAGGAGCTTACAGGGGACTGCCTGTGTTTTGAGCGAGTGTGCTTACTAGTGCGAAGAGAGGTCATTGTGGTGAGTTGCAAAACAGTGAGTGACGGAGCTAGTGCAGCTATTTCCATCCAGCGTACGGGGCCACCTCATTACGAGGGATTAACTGTGGTCTGTTGACAAGTGAAAGGGGAAGTATTCTCGACTTGAGGAAACTGGAGTAAGGTAATAATTGCTATTTGCTGTTGAGTAGTGTATATTTCTGGCCACAATAAAGTGAATTATTTCTTTAAAGCAGTAATTGGTGTTGTGCTTCCTACCCACCGTAATCCAGTTAACAAAAGTGCCACTAGGGGGGTGGCACGTAACAACTGGTGTCAGAAACCGGATTACGAACTCAAGCACAACACCTGACGGTCCTGGTTTCAAAACCCGAGCAGGTCATTTTCTCTAATTTTCCTGTGAGTGCATGCCCTTTACAAGGCAAACAACTAAAATGGAGGCGCAATTGGCAGCATTACTAGAGAAGTTAAATGGCATAGAAGACGGCCAGAAGAATTTAACCAAGGAGCTAACTACCAAATTAGAAGACGGCCAGAAGAAGATGGAAGACAGGCAGAAGAAGATGGAAGACAGCCAGAAAAGTTTAGCCGAGGACCTAACTTCCAAATTAGAAGAAGGTCAGAATAAGCTAGCAGAGGACCTGAAGGACGGCCAGACAGAGGACCTAACCGCCAAATTTCTGGATGGCCAGAAAAATCTGAAAGAGTGTCTGCTGACGAAATTAGAGGAGAGCCAAAGGAAATTAGAACAGGGCCTACGTGAGGAAGTCGCAGCAGTGGAAAAGAAGTTCGACGCCTTACAAGTGGAAGTTGCCGAGCTACGCCAACGCCCGCTGATGGGGGTGGAGGAGAAGTTCAACGCCTTGCAAGAGGAAGTTGCCGAGCTGCGCCAACGCCCGCCCACCGTTACACCGGGAATATCAGGAACGGGACATAGCAGAGTGACGCCCCCAACCTTAGACGGAAAGGTCCCGTGGAGCACCTACTTACGTCAGTTCGAGGCGGCCTGTTCCATAAATAACTGGAACAACACAGAAAAGGCTACAGCTCTCATTGTAGCGCTGAGAGGTGACGCCCTTAACGTCCTTCAGGCCATCCCGACTGGATCCCAGGACTACGCTTCACTGATCGCCCATATGGCGTCCCGATATGGAGATAGCCATCTTCAGCAGGCCTACCAGATGCAGCTCCGGACCCGGGTACAAAAGAACGCGGAAACCCTGCCGGAGTTCGAGATGGACATCGCACGTCTCGTAAGGCTCGCCTACCCTACAGCGCCGGCCGACTTTCTGGAGCAGATAGCGACGCAGACTTTCACCGACGGGCTACGGGACTCGGACACTCAACAGGCGCTGCGACTCGCGCGCAATAAGACCCCGACAGATGCGCTGAGCCACGCACTTGAGTTCGAGACGGCAAAACAGGCATCCAGAATGCACGCGCGGGTGCGTCAAGTGGACGTCGACGAACCAGTAAACGCCAACGAGAACAAGCCCCTGGCCGACGAATTAATGGAGGTGCTAAGCCGTTTCTTCGATAGTCGCGGCACCACCAGCAACGACACAGCCGGAAGGCAACCAGAGAGGCGGCCCGGAAGAGGACTACCGACCTGCTGGACCTGCGGTAAGAAAGGCCACCTGAGCAAGGACTGCGGTGATCGCCGCCGCCGAGGGTATCCGACGGGAAATCAGTCGTCTGAAAACCGCGCGACCCAGGGAAACGAGTATTAGCCAGCCTTGGGGGGCAAAGGTTGGCTTGTGACAGTCGTCAAGCCCCGGCAGTCCAGGTTCGTGTGACGAAGTTACGGAGGGACAATAGCAGCCTGATGGTCGACGGAGTCGTCAACGGAGAGAGCTGGCACATGCTAATCGACACGGGAGCATCGAGGACCATTGTCAGTCCCACCGTGATCCCGAAGTGGAGAGTGAAACCCACACAAAGGAACCTCCAGCTAATAACCGCGACCGGAGAGACCGCACCGGTACATGGCGAAGCATCACTGGAGTTCGTCATTGGTCGACGGGCGATAAAGCATCCAGTGCTTGTGGCTGACGTATCAAATGAAGTGATCATCGGACTGGACTTCCTGGACCAGAACAACATCATCTTGGATCTGAGTACCAACACTCTGCTCTTCGGAGGTGAGGAACTTGCTTTGCAACCTGCGCACGAGTCCATCACCGCACGGCGAGTAAGGCTGAGAGAAGACGTCATCGTTCCCGCCAGGACGGAGGTCAGCGCTGCCGTAATTGTCGATGGAGCTGCTGAGGGAGTGGCGGCTGTCATTGAGCCAAAATATGAGGACATCCAGACAAAAGGATTGCTAGTTGCCAAGACTCTCATCAACACGACGTCTCGGCCGTACGTCCGCCTGTCCAACCTGAACGACTACGACATTACGGTTCACCGGGACACCAACCTAGGAGTCTGCGAGCCCGTTACCTGGATTGCCCGCATCACAGATACGACAGACGGGCACCTGCAGACGGACAACCGAAGAAGACGCACACTGCCAGAAGAACTACAGAAGCTGTACCAAGGATCCCAGGACCATTTAGACGAGGAACAATCACGCCAACTTCAGGACCTGCTACGCGAATTCCAGGACGTCTTCTCCGTGGGGAGCAAAGACTTCGGCAGGACAAGCTTGGTTCAGCACAGAATCGACGTTGGGGACAGCGCACCGATTAGGGCCCTATTCCGACGAGTCCCGCTCGCCAAGCAAGCCGAAGTCGACCGGATGGTAGAAGAGATGAAGGAGCAAGGGGTGATCGAGCCATCACATAGTCCTTGGAATTCTCCGGTCGTGCTAGTGAAGAAGAAGGACGGTTCCACAAGGTTCTGCGTGGATTACAGGCGGGTGAATGACGTCACGAAGAAGGACAGCTACCCTCTACCCCGGATCGACGATACCCTGGACACCATATCGGGGTCGAGATGGTTCTCCACCTTGGATTTGAAGAGTGGCTACTGGCAGGTGGAAGTCCACCCTAAGGACCGCGAGAAAACGGCGTTCTCTGTGGGCAGCGGGCTCTGGCAGTTCACCGTCATGCCATTCGGTCTGTGCAACGCCCCTGCGACCTTCGAAAGGCTAATGGAATCCATTCTGAGGGGACTACACTGGAATACCTGCCTGGTCTACCTAGACGACGTCATCGTTTTGGGGAGAAGCTTCGAGGAGCACTTCAGCAACCTGAAGGAGATCTTGTTGAAACTACGGACTGCCCAGCTGAAGTTGAGCCCCAAGAAGTGTCAGCTCTTCCAGAAGCGGGTCCAGTACCTTGGGCATATCGTCTCCGTGGAAGGGGTGCGCACCGACCCAGAGAAGACCGCAGCTGTGAGGGAGTGGCCAGTTCCGAAGGACAAGTCCCAACTACGAAGCTTCCTGGGACTCTGCACTTATTACCGTCGCTTCGTGAGAGGATTCGCTGACATCGCCAAACCTTTACATCGACTGACTGAGAAGGACCAACTCTTCACGTGGACAGCAGAATGCCACAGTGCCTTCGAACAACTCAAGCAGGCTCTGTGCACCGCGCCTATTCTGGCCTACCCCAGACCTGGAACAAGGTTCATCGTCGATACCGATGCCAGCGACTTTGGCATAGGGGGGATCCTGTCGCAAGTAGTGAGCGGCGAGGAGAGAGTAGTGGCCTACTTCAGCAAGGCCCTGTCAAAGCCAGAAAGGAACTACTGCGTCACCAGGAAGGAGCTGCTCGCCATCGTGAAGACCATTGAACACTTCCACAAGTACCTGTACGGGCAAGAATTTCTCATCAGGACCGACCATGCATCCCTGCGGTGGCTTCTGAACTTCAAGCAGCCCGAGGGTCAACTCGCGCGGTGGTTAGAGAGGCTTCAACAGTACAACTTTGAGATTCAGCACAGGAAAGGCCAACTGCATTCTAACGCCTACGCCCTGTCACGAAGACCGTGCCCCGAAGACTGCGCCTTCTGTGCCCGAAGGGAGGAGAACACCGGGATACAGTGCCGACGGACTACTGTGGAACTTCAAGGGAACTGGAGCCGCGAATCTTTCACGCGGGCACAAGCAGAAGATGACCTGGGACTGATAGCCGAATGGAAGAGGGCCTGTGTCCCCAGACCTGCGTGGAACATTGTGAGTGACTGCAGCCCAAAGTTTAAGTCCTACTGGGCGCAGTGGGACTCGCTGATTGTAAGGGATGGCCTCATCTGCCGCGTCTGGGAGAGCACCGACGGGAATACATCTCGGGAACAAGTCGTCGTTCCAAAGGCTATGACGGAGGAAGTCCTGAAGGAAGTCCATGGAGGAACATCTGGTGGACACCTAGGGATAAAGAAGACCCTGGAGAAGCTGAGAGAGCGGTTCTACTGGATCGGATGCCGAACCGACGTGGAGAACCACTGCGCGAGGTGCTACGATTGCGCAGCCAGCAAGGGCCCAGGACGAAGACGGCGGGGTCCACTGAAGACCTACAACGTGGGCGGCCCCATGGAGAGAGTGGCCATCGATGTTGCTGGGCCATTCCATTTAATTGAGGCAGGGAACCGCTACATATTAGTCGTCAGCGACTACTTTACCAAATGGCCGAAGGCGTATGCGCTCCCTAACCAAGAAGCCGCGACGATTGCAGAGACCCTGGTGAAGGAATTCGCCAGCCGGTACGGAGTACCCCTGGAGCTGCACTCCGACCAAGGGAGGAACTTCGAGTCGCAGGTGTTCCAGAACCTATGCCAGCTGCTGGGAATCCGGAAGACAAGGACAACGCCGCTACACCCTCAGTCCGACGGGATGGTAGAGCGATTCAATCGCACCATCGAGAACCATCTCCGAATAGTCATCAGCGAGCACCAGAGGGATTGGGACAAACATCTTCCACTATTTCTCCTGGCCTACCGTGCCGCCGTGCATGAAGCCACCGGGTGCACACCAGCCCGGGCCATGTTTGGGAGGGAGCTCCGTCTACCTGTCGATCTTGCCTTCGGCCGACCTGGGAATGATCCGATCCCGGTAAGCCAGTATTGTCAAGAACTGGTCGACCAACTGGAGGACGTGCACGCGTTCGCGAGGAAGAAACTGCGGATCGAGACCGACCGAATGAAGACCCGATATGACCAGCAGACGGATGCCGGAGGATTCCACGAGGACGACCTGGTCTGGCTCTTCAACCCATTACGGAAGAAAGGCCTGTCACCCAAACTGCAGAAGTCCTGGGAGGGCCCGTAACGAGTCGTGAAACGGATCAACGATGTCGTCTACAGGATCCAGCGGAGCCCGAGGACAAAGATGAAGATCGTGCACCGAGATCGCCTGGCAGCCTACGGAGGGACACAGACGGACCAATGATTGATCGGGACGATCAGCCTTTTTAGGAAGGGGGTGGTGTTACGGCTGTGAGTTTGTGTCATCACTCGCCGCATGAGTCACAACTGCCCCAGGGCTGGGCTGTGGCCTGCCTCCTGTATTGCGAGTGCCTTATGCAACAGGGCTACTAGGACAAAGGGGTAGTCCAGAATATTCGTGACTGGACCAGCGATGGAAACCTCGAGAAGCCGTGAACCCTGGATGGATCTAGAAGCATTTATTGAGTCACCGGCCTGCTATATAAGTGCGACCTGTCTAGCAGTTGTTGTTGTTGTGTTTTACGAGCGAGTGCGAGCGCTTATCCTGAGCGACAGAAGTGTGGAGACTTGCGAAACCGACTAGTGAAGCCGATTCTCGTGACAGCGAAGGGAGTGAGGAGCTTACAGGGGACTGCCTGTGTTTTGAGCGAGTGTGTTTACTTAGTGCGAAGAGAAGTCATTGTGGTGAGTTGCAAAACAGTGAGTGACGGAGCTAGTGCAGCTATTTCCATCCAGCGTACGGGGCCACCTCATTACGAGGGATTAACTGTGGTCTGTTGACAAGTGAATGGGGAAGTATTCTCGACTTGAGGAAACTGGAGTAAGGTAATAATTGCTATTTGCTGTTGAGTAGTGTATATTTCTGGCCACAATAAAGTGAATTATTTCTTTAAAGCAGTAATTGGTGTTGTGCTTCCTACCCACCGTAATCCAGTTAACAAAAGTGCCACTAGGGGGGTGGCACGTAACAGTATTAATTGCTGACTGCAAACTGATATTTCTAAGTCCAGTCACCCTATATTGACTTATTCGCATAATAAATCATCAAACAAAAAGATGCTCCATTCAACATATCTCATTCTTCTAGCAAACTCTGCTAGAATATCGTCTGATATGTATATCGGTTGATTGCTTCACTCAGAGATGCGAGCCTCTTTACAGTATAACATCGTTGATCACTTGGAATCATCCCTTCACACAGACTCTTCTACTAGCCCACGATTTTACCAAATCAGCAATTGCATCGATGCACCATAAATCATGTGACAGAGCGCTGTATGAATATTCCCACCGCGAATTAGCGTCACAACGACGTGTCGTAACTTTCCCGTTGGAAGATAAAGCGTGACCTTGTTTGTCTTGTACGAGAAGTTCGTTGAACTACATTTACTTATAAGTTGCTCAACTCATCACTTGAAACAGTTTGCCAGATTCCTTATGCGAGCAACACTTCCTTCTATCAAGAAATTGCTTGCCGTCAATATATCGCTCATTTGCAGCAACAATGATATACATACCATAACTCAAAATATGACGTTAGTGGGAAACCGCTTTTAGAGATTTCAAGGCAGTTACTAAACTGTGATTATTTAAATAATGTCAAGGTTTTGACATCATATTGAAAAGAGTTTTTATTACTTTGCTTCGGATGAGTGTAACAGACACCAACGCAGTTAGAAAGTATGAGTGTTATTGTTGTTTTTTTTTTTTGTCTTGTGGCCTCCTGAGAAGCCGAGTGCAGGCCTTTCTAGGCGATGCCCGTGGGCAACCTGCGCGTCAGGATGAGAGATGGAATGGATGAAGACGAATGAAACTGGGCAAGGATGTTGAAGGAATCGGCCGTGGCCTGTCAGAAGGCACCGTCCCAGCATTTTCCTGGTGTTGAAAATGGGAAACCACGGAAAACCATTTCAAGGACGGCCGACAGTGGGTCTCGAACCCACGCTTCTACCGAGTCAGGAGAGAGCTTGGCCCCATGGCCTAACGCTGCGCTTTAGCCAGCGTAGCCACTGGTGTAATTGCAACATAGTGTTGGAAACTGTCACAACGAAGTAATCTCACGTTGCCAAGGAAAACGATATAGTAGTGTCGATTTAATGAATCGATGAAAAATATTTTCCAGCATCACGTTGATATAAAGGCTAAATACGTACAGATTTTAATTGCACCACTGTTGTAGCAAATGGGCGATGAATCATGTGAATTAATCTCTAGACAAGTCCTTTCTTTATATTTCAATTATATTTTTCTTAAATTATGTTGTTAAATTATTGCTCTAATATTATGCAATATGTTGTCACAAATGAAACGGTGCTGGTGGTAAATAATTAATAAAAGGAGACTATATGAACGAAATTATTAAAACAAATAATGAATTTAAATTAATGAGTATGATTCCTTGACAAGGAATATCTATAACCGGATGGAACGGTTAGACTATAATTTTCGTGGAAAGTAAAAATAAATCTCAACAACATTCAATAATTTGAGAATGCAACGTGAGACTAACACTTAAGATTGTTAGTAGATTTACCAGTGGAATCATTTGTGACAAATTTGTAGACGTTATAACTGGAAGAAATTAAAATAATAATAATAATACTAATACTTATAATAATAATAATAATTCAATTGCATTTTACACGACCATTGAATACCAAACGCACCTATTTCAGCTATAAGGTCGTGGGACCTAAAACGCGTATTTGATAATAATAATAATAATAATAGTAATAATAATAATAAACCCTTGGCACGGCAGCAGTGCAGATCAAGCAACTCAGCACTCAAGCTGCAAAAGCAGGCCTTAAGATCTCCTTTGAGAAAACCTTGTTTATTACTAACATTAAACAAGCACCCAAGGAGCTAGACATAGGAGAGGGACGCAATAAGCAAACTCAATCATTCAAATATCTAGGCGAGTGGATAGAACCCAACACATCCGAGAAGGCTGCTTTCGAATCGCGCATCAGAAAAATGGAAATGGCATATCATCTAACAAAGGGTATTTACAACAAGAAATCAATATCCCTAAATGCCAAGCTAAGACACTATCAAACTGTCATCCTCACAGAGGCTCTATATGCTGCAGAATGCCTTGCAATGCATAGGAAAGGACTTATGGAGAAACTAGAAGCTAAAGAAAGAAAGATTCTCAGGAAAATCTTGGGCCCTGTAAAAGAAAACGATGAATACAGGAGACGGCACAACCACGAGCTCTACACATGTGTAGAAAAAATAACTGATGTGATGAGAAAAAGAAGAATTTCATTTTATGGCCACATTTCACGAATGAGCTCTGTAAGGTTGACAAACAGGATCTTTACATACTTTCTAGAGAAGAAAACAAAGGGGGCATGGTTCACTGAAGTTGACAGAGATTTGAAAGAAATTGGGATTACAAGTGATGATGTACTGGAACGTGTAAAATTTAAGGTGAAACTTACAACTCACCGGAGTTTCCTAGAGAAACCTAAGCTCAAAACAGGCAAGATGTGGACAGAAGAAAGGAAGCAACAACATGGAGAATTCATGCGGCAGTACTGGGCGAATGTTAAAGCTCAAAGCAGAAACCAGTTGAAATACCGTGGTCCTTAGTTGGCCGTAACGCAAGAAGAAGAAACCGTGCCCAGTGGGTGAGATCTTGGGTAATGATGCTGCGTCTTATATCGGCCAATACGGAGGAACTGTGCTTCATTTGTGGCTTCCAGGGAATAATAGTGGCTTTACTTTTAGTGCTGAATGTGTGTTAGTGTTATCTAGTGTATGTGTTCCTGTGTAATAGTGTTTTAAAGTAATATTTAATATGAATTTTTTGCTATAAATGTCCGCCATCTTGGTAATTGCGACAATATTATTCCATAGATAACACTATCTAGAGGTCACTCCGTATATCAGACTAACACCTTTGACCTAACTGTCTCCATTTTGTTTTCTTTTGTCATTGATCCCATGGAGGCCATGAATAGGATACGCACTAGTCTGTATAGTCTCGGTGTTACCTAGGTCACACAACCGGCCACTATTGTCAGCCATCTTTACGACCGGCAATGTGACGCTTTTGTACTAGACAGCATACTACATTATTACCTAGTCAGCTCACGTGGGGGTTTAGTTCCGAACTGAGTACGAGCTAAGCATAACCCTGCGTGAGACACTGGGAAGGGGGCCCTCAACCCCGACACGGCGCGTCCCGATGGCTGATGGGGAATTTCCTGTAGATATACAGGAAAGGTGCGAATAAGACCTAGTCAAATAAGCACCCGCGGATCAACTGAGGTGAATAAAACAATGGCCAACGGCTTCGATGGCAGAGGAGGACCTATGTCTCAATGGCAGCGAGGGCGGAAGAACCAAAATTGAAATCCACTTCGCGTCTGACTTGGATCGAGCGGCAAAATGGTCAGCGTCTGCTTACCTAGTAGGTACGGCTGCATAACTTATGTTCCAGGAACTAGCAATCCCTGGTCCTAAACTCCCAGTGGAAACACTGGATTAATCCTTGATTACAAGCAGTTATGATTCGTGCGAGTAACTACAGAATTACCCCAGGTGGTAACCAATCCACCCGTCCATGGACGGCAACCAGGTTTTCGGACTCTGGGGGACCTGGGCAACCACGATCACAGAGAAAGTCGGAGTTCTCTGGCAAACTACCATCAAAGACACCCACAAACATCGGGACCTTCAACATCAACACATTACTAAAACCAGGCAAACTACACACCTTAACATCAGAACTAGATCGACAAAGGATACAGATACTAGCTCTTCAGGAAACACGCTTTACAGATGAGAGCACACTAGACTATGGTAACTACCGTATTTTCAAAAGTAAGACGGACAAACGAATAGGAAGAGGTGGCACCCCCCCTCTTGGGTATGGCATTTGTAGTGCACAAGAGCATAGTTGATTCGATAAAAGAAGTCACTCCCATAAGTAATAGAGTAATGACTATGCGCATACAATGTGCGAACAAAAAATACACAATAATTAACGCACATGCCCCCATGAACATTGAAAATAAAAGGGACTTGCAGAAGGTAGAACAGTTCTGGTCTAAACTCGAAAAGATCGTGGCAACGGTTCCTAGAGAAGACACAAGGATATTACTAGGTGATTTCAATGCACAGATTGGCAAAGAAAAAGAATACCAAAAGACTGTAGGCAAATACCCAGCTCATAAATTCACCAACAAGAATGGCATGAGACTCATTGAACTGTGCCAACAGAACAACTTGAAGATAATGTCCACCTCTCTGAGGAAGCACCCTCGAAAACAGAAGACTTGGCGATCACCTGTGAAAACTCTTGGAGAATATCAGATCGACCATGTGGCCATCACACATCCTTCACAGAAATAAATTCATGATGTGCACGTTCGAAGAGGAGCCAATATTGACTCCGACCATTATCTAGTGCGAATCATAGTGAAATTTACCCCGAAAAGAATCCACCCCAAGAAATCTCATCTTCAGAAATTTGACACGAAAAAGATAAAGGAAAGTAACATAACAGAGGAATGGGAAAAGGAAAAGGCAAGCACCTGGAAGCAGTTCCATGACAAGATCATTACGAGAGCTAAAGAGACTATTCCATTGAAGAAGAATACGAAACACCCGTGGTGGGATTCTGCATGTGAAGAAGCACTGGAAATGAGAAAGAGAGCTTTTCAGAAATACAACAGTAAGAAGTCACTCGAGACTCAACAACACTATCTTCAGACCAGGAAGGAAGTGTCAAAAGTAATCAGACAAACTAAGAGGAAACACATGAAGGACCAATTGGAATCTATAGATCAAGACTTCCGAGATCACAAAACGCGAGATTTCTACAGGACGTTCGCAGGAAGAATCCGAGGATACACCCCACAAAACTTGTGTTTCTGAAAACAAGACGGAAACCTCGCGTTGTCCAACCGGGATAATTGTAGTGAACTGGCTTGGTATTTCTCTGAGTTACTCAATTGCGAGGAGCCAACATCACGATGGCCCAAAGAGACTCCCGTACATGTAAACCCTGAATCTCCACCACCTACTAAAGAAGAAATCCAGAGACACCTTTTCAGACTCAAAAGTAACAGGGCGTCTGGAGAAGATGGCATAGTTGCAGAACTATTAAAGAACATGGGCCCAAATACACTTGAGGAGCTCACACTAATCATCATGGATATCTGGAAAACAGAAAAGCTACCTGAAGAATGGAAATGTGCACTCATCCTTCCGTTATACAAGAAAGGTGACAGAACGGATGTGAATAACTACAGAGGGATTTCTCTCCTTCAAGTCACCTACAAGGTTCTCTCCGCGTGTCTTTTTCAAAGAGTACAAGAACAGCTTGAACACAAAATTGGTGAATATCAAGCTGGTTTCCGACCTGAGCGTTCTTGTATTGAACAAATTTTTAACTTGAAGACGATATTGAAATATAGAGCGACCCGAAGCTCTCCGATCATTTGTAGTTTCGTCGACTTTAAGAAGGCCTACGATTCGGTCGATCGACAGTCTCTCTTTAACATCTTAGAAGAACTAGGACCTGATCCAAAGACATTAAGACTCATCAAGGAAACACTCACGGACACGAAGTCAAAAGTAAAATTTCTGGGTGAATTATCAGAGCCCTTTTCGATTAAGACCGGCGTGCGACAAGGTGACGGATTGTCACCACTGCTCTTCAACCTTGTTCTAGATAAAGTCATTCGAGAATGGGAGAAGGACTTGAATGCCCAGAAGCTCTGGAAACCCATTCAACTTGGACGAAAGAATGATGACATCAAGGTCAGTTGTTTAGCTTTCGCAGACGACCTAGCGATACTAGCAGACAGCGATATTTTAGCGATCAAACAGATTGAAGTCCTCAAGGAATGCGCTGAGAAAACTGGGTTGCAAATCTCATTCGAGAAGACCAAGTTTATTTGCACTAGGTTCGACATCCAGGAACTACAAACAAAATACGGGCACATCAAACGGGTTCCACACTTTAAATATCTCGGTGAGATCCTAGAACCAACAGGATTGGAAAAGGAAGCTCAGAAATTTCGATTACAAAAACTCAAAACAGCGTATTGGAGAACCCGTGACATCTATAACAAGAAATGCATGTCCATATATACAAAAATCAAACACTATAATACGGTGATTAAACCTGAAGTGCTGTATGCAAATGAAACCTTGGTACTTAATAAGAAAGGTGATCTGGAAAATATCTTGAAGGAGGAAAGAAAGATCTTGAGGAAAATTCTGGGCCCAGAGAAAAGTGAAGAAGGGTATAGACTCAAATCACGCAAAGCCACGGAAAACTATCCAACCTCGCCGCAGACATCAGGAAACGAAGACTGAAATTCTATGGACACGTTCACCGACTCTCATCTTCAAGGTTAACTCACAAGATTTTGACATACTCTGGAAAACTGAAGAACGTATCTTGGATACAAGATGTTAAAAATGACCTGGAAAAGGCCCGGATAGAAACGTCAGAAATACTAGACAGAAATGTCTACCGTCAGAAGATAAATAAATGGGTGGTACAGCCAGAGAATGAAGTCCCCAGAAGATCGGGGACTAAGTGGTCAGAAGAAAGGAAACAAGTGCACAGTGAAAGAATGAAAGCAATATGGTATGTTAGAAAGGCGAATCATAAATGTAATGCGTGATCCAATAGGGTCCATACGCACATAATAATAATAATAATAATAAGAATAATAAGAATAAAATAACGATGATAATCAGTGCATTTTGGGTAGTTAGAATTTTATTGGGAAATACGGTTAGGTATTGAGTTTGATCTTCATAAAGTCAGTAAAAGAGGCGTAATTTATGGTATTTCAAATATAGTGGTAAGATATTATTATTATTATTATTATTAGTAGTAGTAGTAGTAGTAGTAGTAGTAGTAGTGTGCCCGGATGAGAGGTAGCGAGAAGACTGGCGTGAAATACTATTTGAATTCAGCGCGCGGAGACAAGGGCAAGGTCGCTGCTCGGTGTTCATCTGCCATATTTGAACTTAAGGCGTGGTACAACAGCTCGCCAGGAAGTGCTTATGTACAGTATAATACACTTTTTTTTACGTAATGTATGGATGTCGAAGGCATAAGTACACTAGAGCACTGTTTTAAGTTAATACCATGTGTATTTAAAGAATGTTTATTGCACTGAAGACATATTCTGCGAATTACTGATACGTATGTCAATAGAATGAAGCGTATCGCATTACGTAATGCCGCTACGAGAGTCGATTTTTGACCTTGAAGGCGTATATAAACTCAAGTTTGGATAGCAGAGGCATGTCAATCCACGAGGTTACGCCGCATGTTAATCATCATGTTAAACATCAAAGAGATTTCGCATGTTACTCTTCGTGTTTGTCATGTGGCTTGTTCTGCGGTGAAGATATAATCTTACACGCCGGTGCCATGGTTTTAGATCTGACAGTGTTGCCGTGTTATTGAAAGTGCCGCTGAATTGACTGTGCAAAATTCACGTCTAGAATCTATTTCAAAGTTGTTCCGTGCATACTATGAATATGAAAGGTATGTGGACATAGACTTGCTAGTGATTGTAACATTGCTTCTTAAACCAGCTGACTGATTCTGTCTGATTGCGAGCTTTGCTCAAAACCTTGTGGATTTGGAAACAAATTAGAATATGGTGTTCATTAAACTGACCATGATGTTGTGGACTTAAGAAATGTCACGTTTGACTACTTGTGAACACAGGGCTTTAAATAGGCCAGGCGTATCTTTGAGTGTAATATTACACTGATATCAGAGAACGTGGTAGTTATTATTGAAACATTCTACCGATTATGCTTGAGTCATTCTCTCAATTAAGTCAGTCAACCCATCGATAAAGGCGGTTAACCAAAACACCATAAATGCCGAACACGCACTACCATATTTGGACTAGTCAGAGGCGAGTAAATGGGAACATGACGTCACCGACCAGCTGTATGGAGACCATGTCAGGCTGGTGGCCTAGGGGTTAGGCAAACGAAGTTGGGCAAGCAGAATGAAGTATTGGAGGCGACGCCATACATGGCATGTTGCCGCGGACCCGGAGACAGCAGTAGGCAAATGCTGGCATACGACCTTTCCCGAGGATGGAGTCCTTACGGAATTATGGTGCCTTGTTCCATTCCGCGCCGAGGGAGTTCCAACTTTAAGACATCAGCCTTCGAATTTGCCATGTGAATCTTATTTTTGCCATGAATCTCCGAACTTCCGTAAATTTACGTCTTTCTAATGCACTGAGAAATACTTTAAGTTTATTATCATCGTTGCCTGAAGTTTACACTTACATTTGAAGATGAGGTGGATCCTCATTAAATTAAATTAAATTAAATTAAATTAAATTAAATTAAATTAACCCTATGTTTTCAGAGGCGGCAGGATTAGTGACACCTCAAAAGCTCTAGTTGAAACTATCAGAAAATGAATTCAATAATATAAATATTTTTAATGTTTGAGAATAATAATAATAACAATAATAATAACTCTGCATATTTTTCTAATACTGAATTCTTATGAAAAGTGACGGTCTTCGATCTAATACTTTAAAATGGTGAATGATATTGTTATACATATTTATTTGAGAGTGAGGGATTAAGTGGTCCTTAAGATAATATCGGACATGTGGTAATTGATGTGTAATTATTCTAATTAAGATTGGAATATAATGTTATAGGCACGTGTGTTTAATCCCGGTTTGTTAAATGTTGTTTCCTGAGTTTCAACTCAGAAGGTTTAGGGATAAATCCTCTGATAAATGGGACATGTTGCGATGGTGGCAATCCTGCCTCATAGTATGTATAAAATGCTACAGATAATTAAAATATCGGTCAAATATAATAAATAGACTTCTTCATCAAATAAACGTTATGATACTAGTCGAAATGAAAGTATGAAATGACGTCACGCCAATTGAAAAAAATGAAAATCCACAGCCTGCTTCCAGTCTCCGACCGGGTCAGGAATGGAATGAATGAAGCCCCCATCTAGCGGCGAGGTTATGAACTATGCCGGCTGCCGAGGCCTGACGCACTCCCCTGGGGCAATGATTATATGAATGTCAGATGAAATGAAATGATAGTGGAGAGTGTTGCTGGAATGGAATTTTGACAGGGAAAACCGGAGTACCCGGAGAAAAACCTGTCTGCCTCCGTTTTGTCCAGCACAGATCTCACATGGAGTGACCGGGATTTGAACCACGGACCCAGCGGTGAGAGGCCGGCGTGCTGCCGCCAAAGCCACGGAGGCTTACGTCACGCCAATTAAGGTTGCCAATTCTGTAAAGGCTTGATAAAAATCAGTGTTCAAATAATTCATTAATCTATGTGTTGAGCAGTATAGAAATACATCCAAGTATCAACAATTATATTATTTGAAATTTATAAAAAATAATTATTACTATTATTTTTTCTCTCTCTTCGAAAGCTCTTATATATCAGTCAATAATTAGTGTCAAGTGTCAGGTCTGTGAATTTTGAGAATGCTTTGCTTCAATAAGTGGAGATTGCCAAGAATCATCCCAGTTTTGCTGATTCGATTTTGAAATATGAACATAATGTAAATAACGTCATAATGACGATAATAGTGTGTGAAAACAACTCCGAAGCTATTAAGTAGTGTACATAGCATTGTGTGGTTCAGGATTAGGGCATAACCCAGCTCGTTTTGGGTACATTCGTGTTGACCGACTGAAAAGCACCAAACTTTTATTAGTGTACATAGTGGGAAACAGGGCAGCAAAATGCGGCTTCATTTAATTCATTAAATTTCCATCTTTATTAGCCTACTTTTCACATTTTGCAAAAATGAGGAAAAAGTAGTCTTATGAGAACGATCCGGGAAAATGTGTGTCTGTCTGTCTGTCTGTCTGTCTGTCTGTCTGGCTGGCTGGCTGGCTGTGTGTGTGTCCCCCCCTATCAACTCCTAAACGGCTGCAGCAATCAAAACCAAATTTAGTATGAGTAAAGATGTGCACCGGAATAGCTCACGTCCATATTTGAAAATGATGTCAGTGCTACCAACTGCTAAAAAAACGCACTAGAAATTTGAGCTCCATGTTGGATATCTTGCAAGGTATGCATGGGAGCTATTCCAAAATTGGCACACATGTATATAATACTATTTCAGTTTAATTTCCAGGAGGCCAACCATGACAGTGTTGCCAAAATAATTTTAAGCCTTCTGATAGGTCCAATGTTTAAATGCATATAACTTCTATACTATCAACTGGATTTCAACCAAATTTTGTATGTAATATCTGTACATAAGCAGATATGACTGAGCGTATTCTTAAGAGCCACCAGGGCTGCCAACTGTTAATAATTGCTCTCTCTATTTTTTTAAATCCAAATACCAATATATCAGAATGTATGCAAGCCAACAGCTTTAAATTATGCACACGTATATTCTGACATTTTAGATTAATTTGGAGTAACTTATATACGTCAGTTCTACCAACATGATTATAAGCCTGCTGATAGTACCAATTTTTAAATACATGTAACTTCTATACTATCAGTTGGATTTCAACCAAATTTCGTATGTGCAATGTGTACTATAGCAGATATGACTATAAGTATTGTTAAGAGCAATCAGGGCTGCCAACTGTTAATAAATGCTGTCTATATTCTTTTTACCCTAATATCAATATATCAGAAAGTATGCAAGCCAACAGCTCTATACTTTGCACACGTATAGCACCTGACATTCTAGATTAATTTGGAGTAATTAATACAAGGCGGTGCTGCCAACATGATTCTATGCCTGCTGATATGTCCAATTTTAAAATACATGTAACTTCTATACTAACAAATGGATTTCATCCAAAATTGGCACAACAAGATATCATAATAATTCAGATTATTTCTGACCAGCACACGCTTGGTATTGTTGGCAACATGCTTTTACGCGTGCTGATAGATCCAGTGTCTAACTGCATGTAACGTCCATTGGACTTCAACCAAATTTTGTATTCTGTACCTTAAGAGGTGGAACTAAGAATATATTCAGTCACCAGGGCTGCCAACTATAGTGCTCTATTAGGCTACATTATACCAGGTATATTTTGAACTAATTAGATATTTCGATAATACCAACTTAATTTCGTCGTCATTCTAGATAAGTTCATATACTGTAGAATAATCACTGGCATGAAAAGTAGGCTGTATAGTTCTTCACGGAACTTCTTGTTTTTATAGATGATTCTGCATTTTCTCAAGTATAGGGTAAAATTATTTAATTGTATTCGTCGATCATATTCAAAACAAATGGACTCTCGTGAAGAAAGACTGTGAATAATTTTTTAGTTTCTTCGATATGCACATTTATTTTAGATCAGAGGAAAGTGCTTGTGTTTATTTCTTTGTTGCTGACAGGAAGATATTCATGAATAAATATGTGAATTGATTTTAAATGTGTGTGTTCTCTCTCAGTGTATGTGTTGTGTACGTATTCCTTGAATCCTTTACGTGGGACATGGGGGCAGTGTGCAGTGAATTTTAGCTAGCATTACCCACGACACCCTGAGATCTGATTTCGTGCTCACACTGCACTCATGTTGCCTCGCATGTGGTCGCATGACCCGCCCAGGTGGACAGACGGGCACTGTATTATTATTATAATTATTACTACTCATGAATTTATAAGAGTTTAGTGCTTTTCAGTCGGTCAACACGAATGTACCCAAAAGAGATGGGTTATGCCCTAATCCTGAAATAAATTACATGAGATTATTAATCTTATTTCAGGATTAGGGCATAACCCATCTCTTTTGGGTACATTCGTGTTGACCGACTGAAAAGCACTAAACTCTTGTTTACTAAGGCAACACTGAAAATATGGCTTCAAACACCACAATGTCATGAATTTATTGTGATAAAGTTAGGGCTCTCGACCCCCTTTCATACTAAGGGGGGAGGTACACCTTTCACCTTTCCACCGAGTAAATATATATATATATATATATATATATATATATATATATCATGAACTATATGTTGGAATGAAATAAAAATTGGTAGAATTATTAAACACAGTTCACTCAACATTATTCACAGGATGCATATTGTAATATGCTTACAGTCATGCATTATTTTACACCAAACTTTCAGCTATTTTTTTTGGACGGCTGTACCGAGTTTACATGATAAATTCCCCAAAATTTAAAATTTTTACATGAATGTTCTTTTGAATGTTTGACAACATTCTAGGCTACAATATTCACTAAAATTATTGACATACAAATTTAGGATTTTTTAAACTGTTTTACTTTATCATTTTTTTTTTGGTAAAACATACATTTTTAATTGGGAAGTATAAATGATACACAAAATGTTTTAGTGTATGTTGTTCATATCACTACAAAGCACAATAATGCAAATTTTCATTAAGATATCTTGAATAGTCTTTGAGTTATCATGTAAACGCTGAGTGAAAATAAAGTTTTCGGGAAACGATCTTCAAACTTACCTAAGGGTAGAATGTGGATCAAAAAGCCCCCGGTGCATAAACTAAGACCTCCTTCTGGTTGGTTTTTGCTGCTGATTCTAGTATAAGCCTTCTTTTGCATTTTCTTTCTTCATTTGTAGCTGCATGTGCACGTTATTTCTTGACCGAACCCGTTTGTCATCCTCTTCATGAAGCATCTTAATACAAAATTCCCCAACCTTTAGCCCTAGCTTCTCCAGCACTTGAAATCTAGCCATCATCTCATCGTTGAATGTCATTATGGCATCATTAACTGCAGTATCAACAGTTTTTCTCCCAGCAAATCCAGTTTTTGGACACATTTTACAAAATTTGGAATTTAGCGAGTCGTTATTATTTTGGGTGTAACCACCGACACATCTCCTTAGCAGCTCTGTCTGAACAAGAGTTTTGAATATTGGCGTTATTGACATTACCTCCACACACGCCACGCTGTCATTCTTCAAGTTTATGAAACATGATATTTAAATTAAAAATATATTTACATCACTGGCACAACTGCTACTAAAACTGGTGTTGCTGGAAAGCTTCCTTGCTGAAGCACTACTACGAACTTGGTTAGTAAAACCATGTGCTTGTGCTTTGTTACCAATATGTGTGTATTTGTTTCCATGAAACCCCGCCTTTTTAGCCCTATATATAACCTTACGTCTCGCCATTTACGTCCACCTAGTAACGACAACACTTACAATCAATTATGCATGCACAAATGTAACTTCTTTCACACCAAAACAATTTCAATATTTGCACTCGCGGTAAAAGTAAACAAAGATAAACAATAGAAAATCGAAAGTTCAGTTCCTCAAGGAGTAAAAGAACTTCAGTGTATTCCATGGAAACAAGAGAAGAATCGAGAAAATAGGAATTAACATAGCAGTAGGTGAGGGTGGGGCAGTCGGAAATTTAAAGAGACAACTTAGGCGACAGTATTGAAGATATCTTCAATTTTCTTTCACCAAATGAAAGATAGACGACTATTCATTCAATTCATTCATTAAAAATATTGCAATTTTTTTTGCCCTGAAAGGTGTACCTCCTCCATGACAAGACACACGAGGCATTGTGATGAAATGGGGCATTATAATAATGGTTATATGAAGTAAGTGGTTCAAAAGGAAGTCGGAATTCATATTTTGTGTTAAATATGACAGGCCACGATGAGTATTGATGAACTGTCACTGATAATTGTATTTCACAGTAAATTTATACAGTGCGTTCGCGAAGTCTAGCCGCAGCGCGTGCCTCGCCTTGCGGGACGTGTTGGGTTGGCAGTACATTCATGTTACAAGGAAAGCAATTATATTAAATTAAGTAATGCAATTGTATATATACGGTAATCACCACTATCACACTGTGGTTCGTAATGTTTCCACCAGCATGGAAAACCTCTTCCACTAAAAACACACGCTCTTCAGTACTAAGCATTCCCACTACAGTCTGTTCACCGAGTCGAGATAGTAGAAGTAAACACAGTTGTACACGTGATTGCAGGGCTGCCCGCAAGGCGTGCATATAGTTGTTCATGTTGAACGTACGCCAACTTCAGTGCTGTGTATAGCCTACATGTGAAGCGGGCTGACTTATCGGTTACATGCTACAGCGCGGTTTATTTATTGTTCGTTTATGTATTTAATTAATTAATTAATTAATTAATTAGTTCTTAACTGCTTATGACAGGCAGCAGTATACAGTGCAGCACAGCACTAACAAGGGAAGTGCCCCAGCTCGAACGGCGAAAACTGACTGAAAGTGGGTTTAAAGTGAACAGTTGTTCCAATGTCAATAGCTATCAAAGCCATTCATCTGTAAAAGTACGTGTTCGGTTGCCAGTGACATCTGACAGTCAGCTCACAGGTCGCGCTGCATTGGAGCTGTACACGCAATGCCAGTTAGTCAGTTGCAGTGTTTCGTAGTATAGTGCACATAGTCACATACAAACGGCAGACATGAGTAGGCGGAAGCCAATCAACCCTGTGAATGTTGTAAGGTTGCTGCGCGACAAGGTACGCCGATGCTACACACAGGACAATGAAGATGTAAGTGGAGTGGAGGATGGGCCATTTTCATGCATGTTATATGATATCATAATGCAGAAATACAATGGATCTGTAACATAACTACATACCGACATATTGGAGAGTAATAGCGACTGTGAGGCGGACGGCGTAGAAGAAACAGCACATGAGTATGAGGGTTCCAACCGTACCGACAATCCAGCAACGGAAGGAACTACACGTGACAGTGATTCTGCTCATTCACCCTCAAAACGTGTACGAACAAGTGTGATACGGAAAATTGATGACCGAACATTGGACAACATTTATGAGGATTATTATAATCGCGGTTACAATTCTTATCAGAAACTAATGCAGCGTTATAGCTGCATTTGGTCGAAATCAAATTGCAAGGTAATTTTAGAATACGTGACGCGCAAAAGGCAAGACCCAGGTCTGTTCAAGGGAAACAACATTAAAATTGAAGGCTTTAAAAAGAATCTGTAAAAGCACAATTTGACAGAGCTAGAGATATTGGATCAGTGGTCCACTACTGGCACATTGAAGCGTGGGCTCTGGACGCTGCTAGAGCAGTTTCTCTCGACAATTATAAATTTTGTCAGGGCCTTCAAAGACGAATATAATATTTCGTCCAGACATATCACTATGCTCATGGCTCGCAAAGAGATTGAAGAAGAGCATGTTATTATACAAGCAGCAGAAACATTTGTGGCAGACGTGAACATGTTTATTAATAACGGGAACACAATGAAGGAATGCGTGTGGAATAGTGATCAGAGCCATTTTTTTTACGAACTAACGTCTTCTGTCAAACAGAGGGGAAAAAACAACAGTTGGTGTGGTAAAGATCCGACCAGCTAGGAAGGAGTTTGGCCGCGCATGCGCACTTACGACGATCCAGCACAGCGTAGTCCCGCCTTCCAGAGCTCGTGTTGCAAGGACACTTCAGCGCATAAGTTTATACTCAGCTGTTCAGACGTGCGCCCTGCCTTTCTAATTTCCCGTGGTGTAACTGTGGTTTGTGGTGCACGTTAGGCCTGTCTGTGACAGTATGGAAGGCGTTAAAAGTAACCTGCATACGTTCATATAGTCTAACGATGCTTTCTCGCCTAGTAACATCATCATCATCTTGTACAGTTTCCAGCCCCAGGCTGGGTCTGTTTGGAACATAAGCCTCGCCACTTAGTCCTTTCTTCCCACCACCTCTCCGCTGTCACTCTGGTCCAGTCCTCGCCTCTTTTCTTGACACATTCCTCCACTCCTTTCAGCCATCTATCTCTTGGTCTTCCCCTTGGTCGTTTCTTCTGCATCTGCATCTCATGTATCCTCTTGGGAATCTTCTTCTCATCCATTCTCTTTAAGTGTCCATACCACCTCAGTCTTGATGTCTCAGTCCTACTTTGCAAGGGCTCCTCTTTCACTATTTCCCTGACTTTTTCATTCCTCACCCTGTCTCTTCTTGTTACTCCGATCCTACTTCGCAGGAACTTCATTTCACCTGCCTGTATTCTGCTTATGTCTCTTTTCTTCATTGTCCACGTTTCTGAAGCATAGGTCAGTATCGGGGTATAGTAGCTTCTGTATAACACTTCCTTGTTTTTTTATGGGACATCTTTATTCCACACTAAGCTCCTAATGCTTCTCAGAAATGATTCTGCCTGTCTGCCACGTTCCGTAATCTCTTTGTCATTTCTCCCATTTTCCTCCACTATACTTCCCAAGTACTTGAGACTTTCCACCTTCTTCAGCTGTCCACCTCCAAGTGTTATCCCACTCATTGGTCTGTCCTTTTTCCGGGTCGTTATCAGGATCTCACATTTACTGATGTTGAACTTCCTTCCGTACTCTCCCACTATTTCTTCCCAAGCCTTCAGTTGCTCCTGAATTTCCTCCTCCTTGTTTCCCCAGACCATGAGATCATCTGCAAACACCATTGCTTTCATCTTATCTTCTCTTATCTTTCCTGCTATCCGTGTCATTACCTCGTCCATAACCACAATAAAGAGAAGGGGTGACAGGGCACTACCCTGTTTGAGGTCACCCATTTGTCTGAACCAGTCTGTTCTTTCCCCTCCAACTTTCACACAACTCACACTTCCACAATACAACTCCTTCACTCTGCCTACAGTCCCTTTTTCCACTCCCATGTTTTCCATTGCTACCCAAACCTTCTCCCTACACACACTATCATAGGCCGTTTCAATGTCCAGGAAGGCCATCAACAGATCCTCTCCAAATTCGTAGTGGTGTTCCTGGAGCTGTCTCACTGAAAATATGAGATCCACTGTTGATCCCCCAGGTCTGAATCCATACTGCTCCTCTCTCAATTTTCTCTCCACTTTGGCTCGTATTCTACTTTCTAATATCTTTTCATATATCTTGGCACAGTGTGGTATGAGTGTGACTCCCCTGTAATTTCTGCATTCCTTTCTGCTTCCTTTCTTAAATATTGGGACAATTAATCCTTTCTTCCAATCTTCTGGGGTCTTTTTCTCCTTCCATACCACCCTCATCACACAGTACAGCCACTGTTTCCCAACCTCCTCTGCTGCCTTCACCATTTCAACACTCACTTCGTCCACTCCCGGTGCCCTTCCTCCTTTCATCTTGTCTATAGCCATCTCCAGTTCTCTCCAAGTCAGGTCCTTTTCCATTCCTGTGTTGTCTTCTCCATCTTCCAATAGATTGTCTTCCTCCCTATGACCATTTGAATTCAGCAAATCCTCAAAGTACTCTTTCCACACTGTCTTGAGTGTCTCTTTGTTGTGTACCTCATTTCCGTTTTTGTCCATCATTACCACATCCTCTCGCAGACCTCTTCTCTTACTTTTGACCATCCCATAAAGTACTTTCTTATTTCCTCTGCTGTCTTCCTCCATCATCTCTGTCCACTTGACCATCCACTTCTTCCTCTCATCTGCGACAATCTTGTTTGCTTCTTTCTTCTTCATCTTATAGTGTTCCCTTGCCAGATCAGTTCTCTCCTGGAACCACACTCTGAAAGCCTTGTTCTTCCTTCCCACAGCTTATTTTACTCTCTCATTCCACCATGGTTCCTCTTTACACCGCTTTCTGTTGCTTGTTCTTCCACATACTGCCACTGCAGCTTCCACCATTGTGTTTTTGAATTGCTTCCATTCCTCTTCCCCTGTTTTAGGATTGTCTGTTGGCATCCTTTCCCTTATTATCTTATGGAATTCTTCCTTGACTTCCTTTTCCTTGAGTTTCCATACTTTGATTCTCCTTTCCTGGTACACTGTCCTCTTGCTATCCCCAACAACTCCCAGGTTCATAACAAGTATTCTGTGGTCGCTATCTAAGGCCTCTGGTGGTATTACCTTTATATCTCTGACACTTCTCTTCATTTCCCAGTCGTACAGCATGTAATATACCAAAGATTTCTTTGTTAAATCACTGCTGTACCACGTTACCTTGTGGCTTTCTTTCTTCCGGAACCAGGAGTTGCCTACCACTAAACCGTTTCTCTTGCAAAAATCCAGCAACTTTCTCCCTTCTTCATTCCTGCTGCCCCATCCTTCTGCTCCCATTACATTTTCATATCCTTGCCTTTCACTTCCTACATGTGCATTCATGACAATGATGCTCTGACCATTCAACTGCTGTTGTAGCTCCTCCTCAAAGTCGTCCTTCTCTTGAGCTGTACATCCAACTTGAGGGGCATATACCTGGGCTATCTCCAGGCTTCTTCCCTTTACAGTTACTCTGATCTTCATGATCCTGTCACTTATTCCCTTTACCTCCTCCTTCATTCCATCTCCACAACTACTCCTACTCCGCTGCTCCTTCCTTCACTGTTCCCACTCCAGTACAACCGGTACCCTTCCCTCAGTTCTCTGCGACCTTCTCCTTTCCATCTGGTTTCTGCCAAGCCCAGTACATCCAGCTTTCTTCTCTCCATCACATCTACAATCTCCTCCACCTTTCCTGTTAGTGTCTGTATGTTTAATGTCCCAACTCGTAGTCAATTAGCATATCCGGGTCGTCGTCGATTGCATCCGTCCTTTCCGAGGCCTGTTCCTGTTTTGAAAGCAAATATGATATCCACTACTGGCTTGCTAGGCCTACCGTAGCTTCACCAGAGCCCCGTCAGCCGTCACTTTTCAGGGTTCCCATAGAGCCTTCACAGCTACCGTAGCGGTCCCGGGGCACACAAAGTCCCCACGGTACTTCACCCCTACAGGCAATCCCCTACTTCATGCCGTTGCCCGTCTCCCACCACGTGGAGGAGGGGTTGGACTTGTAACAAAAGTAATTATTATTATTATTATTATTATTATTATTATTATTATTATTATTGACTCCCGAAGCCTGCTGTTATGCCAAACCATATTATACACTATACATCTACAGCGTCTTAAAGTTAATTCTACATCTAATTATAATTTAAACCATTGGCTATGCAAATTGATACACGAAAAATATTTTGACAGTTACTAGAATAAGTGGTTAAATTATGTTCTAACTCCTTAATCTATCTACCATCTGTAACGCTTCTAAATAAATACATTTCGGCAAGGTATGTCTGTAATTTACAGCTGGAAGGGAATTCCACTAACTGAAAATCTGCGGAGTTACACGTCCGCTATGACAAAAATTTCGGCTCGACTGTACGTCGCCACAACACCGAGCAAGAAGGGGAAGTCAGCGTTCTCACTCCCACGGTTCAGCTTTCTCACTCGCACATTTCCCCTCACCAGCCGTCTTCCTAAATGGCCCGATCTCTACAGTCTGTGCATAGTTCTACGCATAGTTACACAATTGATGTGGCTGTGTCCATGAATGGCAAATTAGCGAACAAGCTTTACATTTGTCTGCAGGAAAAGGAGGGAACGTTTCGTCCAAACTGACATCAATGTGTCCACGGAACATCCATGTTGAAGCGAGTAAAAGTGGAAAAATGACTAAAGCACATATGAAGAGCTTTTTTAATTCGGTCCTCGCTGATTATGTTGGTGATAGAGGTCTATTACTTTGCGATTCATTGTCAGGACAGAAAGACTACAGCGTCATTGAAGAATGTTTTACAAATAAAGACATTACATTAAAGGTATTGCCACCGAAGACAATCAAATACTGTCAACCTCTGGATGTATATTTCTTTCGGCAATACAAGCTCTATGTCAGACGTCTGGTTGATTTTGTACGTTTGCAAATAGATACAACGCAGGCCACGTTACATGATCGATACTTCATCATCCGTCTTCACTCTGTCATCTACAACCAAATTTCTGCTCCGAGATACAGACCTATGTTAACATACGGATGGCAAAGAGCACGTTATGAAGTTGATGTTCCTGTTGCTTCGTTTGATAATGTGATCACCGTGGCATTTGAGTTTGGACTATTGCAATGCGGGAACATTTTAAATAATGGTGTATGTCTATATTGAACCCTTGCAAAGAAGCTTATGAGACTCAGTTTCGGGGGGTGTAACAGTCCATTTCCTAAGTTGCTGTTAAAGCGCTTCCCTAACATGCAGGGTAACAAATAACAAAATAACATGCAGGAACAAGTGAAGCCAGGGTTAAAACAAATGAATTTAATGACAGATCAGCTATTTACAAAATGAAATCAACAAACAAAACTCCCAAAATGACTCCCACTGAATAAATTAACTTGCCAAAAACTAGGCCTAATCTCAGGAGAGATTATTAATCGGACCAAATGTCCCAAAATCTGCAATGACAATATGTGACGTGTGTGCTGTTCTACATGCTTAACGATGAGTACAATTGAATGCATGATTCGTCATCATCCGGAAAAACTTTCAGAAGACGAATCTGCATTGCTTAGAGCTAGACAGACGCGGGGAACAACTATACAAAACTTAAAACTAAACCGACTTCCTATCACACACACTAACAAACATGAACTGAGTCATAGAAAAATCACTAGGCTCAAAGCCAACATTTACATCATTAACACAATATTTTATCCATACGACATGCAATAATTCGTAACAAACGTGGCGAACTCCCCAATTAATTATGGTCCAAATAACCATCACAAAAGAACAGGTTTGCTAATGATAGCTTAATAGGGGTCAGTCGGACAACAGGACTGCCAAACAAAATAAGTCACCGAGGCTAGACGGGCGCTAAGTGGAAATCTGCACATCTGTCAACCCACGTGTCAATAACCTCGACCTCCCAAGGCACGGGATCGAGTCTCGAAGAAGCGTGCCCCAAAGCACAATATATACGCGTGCGTGTGTCAGAACAAAATATATCTCAGCATTTCCCCTAGGAAATCCAAGAATCAGCATTGGACAAGGTACAGTAGCCTCCTCGGAGTGCCCTGCCTTTCCATCAAAAATACAACAACCACAAATATGAGGGCGGTAGCACCATCTACCCCTCTTCACGAAGAATCAAAACACACACTTGACACAAGAAAACACACAGAATCACACGTATGGGTTTGACAGAAACCTGAAATAAAATGACATAAATATTTTTCCACCAGCTCGCGCTTCCGTTCTAGTCTGTGACTAACGAACCTGAAAAGGACTAAAAAAAATCTAAAAAATTTGAACTAAGGTGTTCTACAATTACATCTTAATTTGTTGCGCTCGGTAACCCTAGTATGATTAATAACCTGTTCATCAAACATCTTACATAATTACCTCCCTTTCCTATCAAAAATATGTACTTTAATAAAGCACCACTTATCGAATGTAACGAGTTTCGCATCCGCATGGATAAAAAATCACGTACACGCGCCGTGTACACTAAATATGACTCCAAAGAAAAATACACAACAAACAATTTTGGCCACGCGCCAACGTACATTTAAAACACTAATGTCGGTGCAAAACAAAAATCTAAACAAGAAAAAGAAATAAATGAGTAAATCAATTTTTGTGCATCACCGTATCAGCTTGCAGAACATATAACCTCCGCCCCGGCTCATTTCCCTACGGGAAATTAGCCCTCCATCGTAGACGTCGTAGAAGCGATGTTCATCAATCCGTCTCCTGGCCAAACGTCGGACATCTTGGCGTAGTCTCTTGGACAGAAATGTTCAATGTTAATATAAATTGCCTAGCTATAATCGCTGTGAGTTACTACTTTCACTCACGATATGTCCTATGCGATTAATGATCGAAGACTTTCCCTAGCTTAGCATTCGCATACACACGCACAATTATCACTTGAAAAATATACAATACAAAATGTACATAAAGTATACACTTCAAACACATCGTCACTGACTTGAAAAACAAGTCTTAAACCTGACTGTCTCGCAGTCGTTATCTCGCTAGATATCTCACTGCTCTCCGTGAACCATGCCCGCTATGAGCACTACTGGAATGTTAGAAAAGTCTGCCCATTAAGAGCTGAAAATCGTGACGCAGACTGGCGTGACCTTAGCTCACCAGAGCTCAAAACAGTTGTCTTCGAAACAGCATCTCCTCGATCAATTTATTGGAAACTGACAGACTGAGGTGGAGTGTGGAGGATTAAGAAAAATATTCTAGAGTTTTCATCTCACAAACATGGGACAAGTATCAATCTTCATCATTTTATTCAAACGTCTCAGCGCGCTTATGCGGAGTAATTTCGGATCGGCGGTTCTTTAGATATGCGTTCCCGCGCCTTTTTTTTAGAGGGTACGCCACCCATCGCGTGGTTTTGGCGTGGTCTCATCTGATTGGGTGATTCAATCCTAGGTCGGTTGAAACTCACTCGTGACCATCCCCTAATGACTCCAATTTTGGTGCGCGTTGTTACACAATTTGTCCTTGAACTCGGCTTACTCGGTCGTCTTCAAGAATAACTACCAAGCCTGCCTATGTGGTAATCATTGCAACACACTAACTTGGCTTCGCCTTTGTCAATTTCCACATGTACTGCCTGGGCCTCAGTAATAATAATAATAAATCATGAATACTTATTCATCGCAGATAAATAAGGGTTCATTTATCCTCAGCAAGGTTTTGAAATTCGAAGCAAGTGATTGATTTGGATTTTAAAAACAATATCCACAGTAGTAAAGATAACATTTCTTAAGTACCTCACTCGACTGCTTGAGTGTACATTCCACTGACCCAATTAGTGTGCGCACTCCATGCCGGAATGTCATTCATACTGTGCCCGTTTAGACCGGAGTCCGCACGACCACATATGCATTTTACCAAGAATCAGTCAGCACGAGAGTCAAAATATCCCGGGGCGCCAGATGGGTTAAAGCTAATCGCAAAAACGACATGAAATGAAAAAAATGCTTTACTGATTTTTGGCTCAATGCAACAATAAGGATAGAAGGAGATTCAACTGGGCATAACACATCATGTAAAATTATCTCATTTTATTCTGAATTTAAAATTGACTGCAAAATAAAATGCTCAAAGCAGCATCATTCATGTGTGGCGACCCACATTACTATTTACACAATGTACAGAAATTTTCCAACACATTGGACAATTATCTTTGGAGACACAAGTCTGATTATCAGTCCTGTAGACTGTGTTCCAAAATTATATCCATTATTTATGATTAAATCCAGTTCAAATTTAATTGTCTTTATTGGAAATACTGTAGTTCACTGGTTGAATTTTTACATTATATTAACACTCGTAGAATAATTGTTCATAGAATTTTTAACTTTCACTTATTTTTCCAGTTTCAAAAAATATTGTCAAAAAATATTATTATCTCTGAATCAACACAAATTATGTACACATATTAATAACAACATCTGAAAAGTATTTGACCATTGAGCATAGCATCGAAGAACAGTGCGAAGCACAACAAAATTAATTGTTCTTCTGACATTAAACGTTTCGAGAAGTGACTCGATTATGAACTTCAAGTTCCTAACAAAATATATGATTTCTGAATCATCAACTTGATCAATAAATTGTTGGACCATTCAACTATTCGATTTTCCACTTGGAATCATTATTAAGAAAAATATTTATATTTGTGGCCATTTTAGTAACTTTCACAACTTGCAATTCTTGAACAGAATGCGGAAATAAGAATTGTAGCTTCATAATAAATTCATTTAGTTCATGACACTAGGATTGAAAACATCCTTCAAATTATTCGTGGTTATAGAATTATTTTTAATTGGCAGCGGCCCATTCTATTATTTGTGTAAGAACACAATATCCCAACAACAACGGCAAAGGTCTTCCTCTGAAGAAGAATAAAATACTATCACGACAAATCCGGGTTCTAGCAAAATCAAAGTCTTAATGGAATCCGTAAACAAGGTTGAAATAAGAACTGATGGTTTTTAAGAAATAACCCTTGGGTCATTCATAAGACGCAATGCGTAGTTCCAATACTCCTTCTTTAACACTGAGTCATCGAACCTGCTATTTGATTGATGCTCAAATAAAAACCTCCTCATTCCTGCGACTTAAACTTGCGCACCTGGGAATGGCATTTCAACTACTCCACACACATAAATTTTCTTCCCAAAATTTATACAATAAATCAAGCCTCTGCTTATTATCAACACTGGAAGATTTATAAACTTACAAGTTTATTTTATTTTACCATTCAGTTCAAATCGTGAAGTTACCACACTTATGAGACTCTCTATTTCACTTTCGAATGTGTATCTACGTCTTGATTTTATATAAATACAAAAAAATCTTAATTGGTACAAATATCATTTGCTTCCCGTTTCATGCCTCTCCGTGTTATCTGAAAAATATACTTTGCTCATTGCAAATATTAACTGTTCAACCAGAACTGTAATGTTGGTTGAATGCGGGCTTGTGCTAACCACTATCCTTCGGAAAATCACCTGTTCCAAACTAGAAATGATTAAACTACTTCATAAGCTCTCTCTCAATGAATGTGATTATTAGAAAATATAAGATCCAAGAATTATTTAGAAAAGTTATGAAAATCATTATTATTATTATTAGTGGATTATTATTATTATTGAAAATGAAAATCCACAGCCTGCTTCCAGTCTCCGACCGTGTCAGGAATGGAATGAATGAAGCCCCTATCTAGCGGCGAGGATATGAACTGTGCCGGCTGCCGAGGCCTGACGCACTCCTCTGGGGCAATGATTTAATGAATGATAGATGAAATGAAATGATAGTGGAGAGTGTTGCTGGAATGAAATTTTGACAGGGAAAACCGGAGTACCCGGAGAAAAACCTGTCTGCCTCCGTTTTGTCCAGCACAGATCTCACATGGAGTGACCGGGATTTGAACCACGGACTCAGCGGTGAGAGGCCGGCGTGCTGCCGCCTAAGCCACGGAGGCTCCTCATTATTATTATTATTATTATTATTAGTTATATTATTGTAAATGTGTTTAATTATTATTTGATTATGTGAGAATCCACATGTTCGATTCTTCGAATATGGATAAAATATCCATTTCTCAACAAAAATAATTATTAACTTTTACAGTTACCTCGGCTGATTACCGTGATTATCAAAAAAATATGAAACATTCAAATAAATGCTTGTTATGCTCGGTCATCGATCCTAAACTGTTCTGAGTGCTGAAAATACTCAGAATAACTCTAATATGTCTTGCGTAAATCATTGCAAGATTTAAATACGAAGAAAAACAAATGTGTTGGTCATCTGCAGAAAATGAGTTTGTTCCAATTAGCTAGGCATAATATAAAAGTCAAATGTGGCTTACATTTCTCGTTGGTCTTGAAGCGTAGTGAACCTGGTCTGTACCAGATTTATCCAGATACATGCCCTATTGGACACGCACGTCTAATCCTTGTATCGGCCGCCATTATATACCCACAATCTGTCTAACACGACATAGTGGAAATATTTCTTGAAGTTTGAAGTAACTGCTGATCCATTTTAATATTGGCTTCAATTAAATCCATAGCAGTTCGCTTAAATGGGGTCAGATCCAAATGATCTATTCTCAAAAGCGTCAGTTGTAACATAACACACGGTATTCTTTTCAGTACAAGAAAACACTGACAGTCTAAATCAATCAACGGCTGTTCTGAAGATCGTTCCCTGGGCATGGTTTATCACCATCTATCATGCGCGAAGCAACTTATAGTTTCCCTTTGTCGGCTAATGAACAACACCGTGATAGACTGGCCTTCAATATACTGAAAGAACGGAGTGGTTATCAAGTTACAATTTATGAAACTGACAAATTGGATTAAAATATCCAAGTATTGAATTATTATTACTGGACTGTGACAAAGTACTTTCTAGACAAAGTCTAGCATGTGTCCATATAGAAATAAAGTATTTCACCAGTGTCCGTAGAAAAATAACAATCACCTTAGTGATTCCCTCTACCGGAAACTTAACTATGTTCCACACGTATCGTAACACTTTTGTGACTATCACAATTTAAAGATATCTTCTGCGTAGATCCGGCAACCATGTGCCTTGGCTCAACGTAGCAGCAGCACCTTGTCATGCAAGAGCTTGGTTCAAAGTGAGCTGTTGTTGCTTGGGCCGGTCGGCTTTTATTCAAAACGGTCGGGTCCACGCTGGATCACGCTGAAATCTGGAAATCCTCATATATCCGGTGTCTCTGGTCCGATTCACTTGAGACTTCACTTTCATTTGGCCGTGCCAGTAATCTGATCCAAGTCTCAAGTCTCTACTCCATGGCTAACTATTTAATCAACAAATAGTCTCGACCTCTGCTACTACTCGCTACGTCACTTAACATGCTCTTGGCTGCACAAAGTTTCCATTCCATTCTAGAAGTAATGGAGCGCGATATTAAAATATCTCAACTTTCAAAAGCGGCTGTAGCCTTTCCCTTGATATCTAGGTGTCTGAATCTTGGAATACCCATTCCTAGAGTTGGGCACATCCACCACACACCTAGCAAAAAATAAAAATGGGAAAATTTTTATTTTTCCTATCTACACATTAAATCATCTGGTTCTTGAATAATAAATCTTCAAATTCGCTGCATTATAAGTTCCCACGATGTTACCAGTTCGTGTATTGGCGATTTCATAGCTTCCATTGTTGTTTACTTCCACCAAATCATCATCATTTGGATCCATGTCTCCCTGTAGAAAACGAAAAATGTTTCTAAAACGTCGGTCTCTCCTCTGGGATAAATGCAACAATATTAACCTTCTGAAGGTATTCTCATCCTCCTGCGACAGGTTAACTTGAAAAACCTTAGATGTAGACTCCACTGCTCCAACGTTCAAATTTCCAGGAGTGTGTTCAATAACTAGGTTGAATTGTTGAATAAAAAGTGACCATCTAGTTATCCTATCACTGGCAAAGTTTGTTCTCAAGATAAACTCCAATGCATGGTGATCAGTCCTCACAATTACTGAATGTCCAATTAACATTTTCTTCCACGACTCCAACGCGAAGATTACAGCAAGGGCTTCTAACTCTGTTGTGTAATAATTCCTTTCTGATGGACGAAGTTTCCTGCTTATGAACGCCAGGTAACGTCTCTTGTGATCGTCATCTTCTTGAAGAAGAATAGCTCCAATCCCTACGGTGGATGCATCGGATTCTATGATAAGATTCTTGGTAAAGTCAGGATACTCTAATTTCACGCTGTTCACCAATAACCTCTTGGCATCTTGAAATGATTGTTCACAATCTTCATTCCATTTCCATTTGTTTCCTTTTTTAATAATTCCTGCAATGGAGCAACCGTCTTGGTGAAGCTTGGACAATGCCCTGCAAACAATTGGCATGTCCCGAGAAAACTGCGGACATTCTTCACTCTAGTAGGTCTAGGGAAATTTGCAATCACCTGTATCTTTGTCTCATTGGGACGGTATCCTTCACCATCCAAAATGTGGCCCAAAAATTTTATTTCCTTCCGAAAGAACTGACATTTTCGAAGGTTTACTTTAAAGTTCGCTTTTCTCAAATCTGCGAATAACATCTGAAGATGTAACAAATGTTCCTCCTTAGTCTCAGATGCAATTAGGATATCATCTATGTAACGAATTGCTATCTCTTTTACTTCAGGACTCAAGTTTTTTTCCAGTGCTCTGATCAAAACAGATCCAGATGTTTTGACCCCAAATGGTAGACGGCGGAATACATATGTCTGCTGGTCAAACATAAACCCTGTAAACTTTTTGGAATCTTCACTAAGCCTAATGTGGTCGTAGGACGAAGTGAGATCAATGTTAGAGAACCAGACCTTGCCTTGGAATTTCCTTAACAGTTCCCTATTGATTGGTGGTCTGTCATACTCTGGCAGCAATTTTGAATTCAAATTTCGCGCGTCTAAACATAGTCTCAGACTTCCATCTGGCTTAGACACTACTGCTAATGGATTGACATAAGAGGTAGTGTACTTTTCAATCACATTGTTACTTTCCATCTCTTTAATAAGCACTTTTACCATTTCTCGATGCTTTTCCGCTACCGGATACAATTTAGCATGGAAAGGTGCATCATCATTTACACGAATACGATATTCAAAATCTTTAATTTCACCAGGTTTAATATCAAAAATATCGTGGTACTCTTCCAAAATTTTTCCGAGCTCTGGGGACTCCTTCTCAGTGTAGACTTCTCTTCCTTCAGCTTCATGAAAAATCAGAGACCATTGAGCATCTCCCTCGATGTCTTCCTCTTCTTTTCCCTCGAAGTTTATCTCTTCGGTATTCTAGAATCTGATCGTCTCTGTCTTCATGTCTATCACTGCTTGATATTTCTGAACGAAATCCGCTCCCAATATCATGTCAAAAGCCATGTCCTTCAATACTACAAACACATGTCGGAAATCATGTCCTCCAATAGTAACACATAAGTATAATTGTGTTTTACACAGAGATATTCTGTTGGGTATTATTCCTTGGATTTTAATTCTTGATACTGGAATCTCCTCTAAATTCTCTTTGAGCTTCCCCAGAATATAAAGCTTCTCGCTTACAAGACAAAGCATAGCCCCAGTATCAATTAAAGTATCGACAGGCATACCGAATACTTCGCATGGTATGATTGGCATTTTAATTCTTGTACCCATTTCTTTCCGTTCGTCATTATGTTGAATTAAGTCATCATCCTCTGCTTGCCATTTAATAATCCTGGAAGTGAAAGTGTTTAAAATTCTATCTTCTACTGTGAATTCGAAGTTTTTTTTTCTTTTCCATTCCCCCGGGATTGTTGTGTTCCCGATGGACCTGGTTCATTGGGCTTCTGTTCCAAGAACTGCAAGTTTTCTTGGTGTCTTTCTTCCAAGTTCTTCCTCGTCTCCTTATTGAACTCTTAATTGGACTGACGAGTGTTCACATTCCCTCTGTTATTGTAGTTATTGTTTCTACCATAGTACCTTCTTTCGTGGTACCTTCCTTGATTATCCCTTGGCCTTCTCCATCGAGTATTATATCGATATCCACCATCCGGTCTCGCATAAGGCTTGTAACTGTATCTGTTATTGTTCTGATTCCATCCTCTTTTAACGGGCTCTTCCCTCTGCGTTTTCTCTTCTCGCCCCTCTCGAATCTCTCGAGGTGTTTGGGAATAACTGTCGGCCATAACAGCGTACACAGCGTTGTTATTCTTTCCTCCCTTCTGATGGAAGAATTGAGCGTTCGTGTGATCAAGTTTCTGCAATACCTCGTCAAATTGCTCCATATTATAAATGTCAGCAGCGATCAAAGTTCTTTGGACGTCTGCTGGAAACTGACGTATTAATGCGGTAATTAATTCATTATCTGGCATCGGCGGATCTAAATGTTGTAGTTTAGAAAGCTGTCCAGAAAAGTACGTAGAGTATCGAGTAGGTTGTGACGTCGAGAATCTCTTTGAATATAATTCTGCTCTGACTTGCTGTTGGGTTTCCGGGGACCAAAACTTTTTTAATAACCCACGGGGAAACTCCTCAAAATTGGTGAGAGTGGACCTAAAAGCTCTAAACCAAAGAAGTGCGGGACCTTCCAAAAATTTCCCTATCACTCGGATCTGTCTTTCCTTAGGGATTTTGGAATCTTTTAGGTAATCACCTGCTTCTCTCAAGAATTCTACGGGTGTCACAGAATCTCGCCCTGAATATTTAGAAGGCTTATCCTCTACATTCTTGAATACAGTTAAGGGGTTGGATTGAAATACTGTCCTGACCTCATCCTGTCTTTGACTATCAGTTTCTATAGCTGCTCCTAGGTTTATCTGTATCTGTTCTTCTCCCCTTATACTTGGCATTTTCAACAGATGCTCATACTGTTTCTCGTCCTTGATTTGGGTTTTCATAGCCTCAATTTCCTTATGGTTTTCTTCTGCCATTTTTCTAATTTCTTCGGTTTCCTTACAGTTCTCCTTGACATCAGTGGATATCTGGTTCATAACAGCCTCGTGACTTTTCAACGACCTTGTCACATCTGATATGTCCTTCTGAGTTGCTTGAATATCTTTGGAAATTACTTGAATATAGGATGACAAAGATTCCCTAATTTCCTTGACTCCCTCTTGGTTCTCCAGCTTGAGTGTGTCTTTAATCTCATCGATAACTGTGGTTTTAATTTCAGTTTGTAATTCATTAATCACACCTTCTCTTATTTCTCCCACTATGAGTTCTTTGAATTGTTCTGTCAAACCTTGAACAACTAGAGTTGCCATCTCATTGCTCTCTTTCTTCACTCTGATTTCTAGGTTGATCATGTCTTCACCAACTTTCCTAAGACCATGTTCTATCCTATCAGGTAAGCTTTGGGAGCTTAGATCGGCATCGCGAAATTTATCGTCCATTAAACTTGCGTTAGTGGCTAATGAAGTTTCGAGCTCATGTGTTTTTTCGCATAATTTAGTCATTTTACTCTCAAGTGACATTTTCAAGATTTCGGAATTTTCTTTAAATTTATTTTCCATAGAATTAAATTTACTATTTAAATTTTCTTTCAAGTTATCTTTTAACCTGCTTTCGAACAAATCGGAATTTTCCTTGAGTTTATCATCTAAACTTTCTTTCAAGTTTTCTTTTAAAGAATCAGAATTTTCTTTAATTTTATCATTTAAACTTTCTTTATGTTTATTTTTTAAGGAATCAGAATTTTCTTTAAGTTTATAATTTAAACCATCTTTAAGTTTATTTTCTAAAGAATCAGAATTTTCTTTAAGTTTTTTTTCCAAAGCCTCTGTATTTTCTTTCATAATGGCTGCTACACGCAGACCAGCTTCCTTGGAACTCTGTTCCAAACTCCTCATCATTCTCATCATCTCTTCCATAATTTTCAATTATTATTCAAAACTTAGGGGTATACATGTTGGCAGACACAAGATTATAATTAGAACAAGAAATATGAATAGCTAATTGGAACAATCTAATAAAATGAGATTTGTCCTAATGTCGACGTGATGGAAAAACAAAATTCTCTACTTTTACGAATTACATTTACCACAATATCACAAGAAAAATATGCAAGTTCTCAAATATCCTCCACCTGGATTCTAATAATGCGTATGTCCAGTCATCGAACGTTTACTACTGAATTTACTTGACGCCCTAATGGTTAAGCCATTATCAAAAATAATCAAACCCATTCTAATTATTAACCCAGTTAAATTTTTAATTTTCCCCACTAATTGGGTTTCCTACTAATTTATTCATCCAAACCAGACATCTCTCAACTCCCAAAACATCTATATAAAAAATTATCACAATTTAAATCGGCATGCGATTGACCGTGTCTAACTCGAGCCCCACGTTCGAAGCCATTTCTCTCTCTATCTTATTTTATGTGCCCGTTTAGACAGGAGTCCGCACGACCACATATACATTTTACCAAGAATCAGTCAGCACGAGAGTCAAAATATCCCGGGGCGCCAGATGGGTTAAAGCTAATCGCAAAAACGACATCAAATGAAAAAAATGCTTTACTGATTTTTGGCTCAATGCAACAATAAGGATAGAAGGAGATTCAACTGGGCATAACACATCATGTAAAATTATCTCATTTTATTCTGAATTTAAAATTGACTGCAAAATAAAATGCTCAAAGCAGCATCATTCATGTGTGGCAACCCACATTACTATTTACACAATGTACAGAAATTTTCCAACACATTGGACAATTATCTTTGGAGACACAAGTCTGATTATCAGTCCTGTAGACTGTGTTCCAAAATTATATCCATTATTTATGATTAAATCCAGTTCAAATTTAATTGTCTTTACTGGAAATACTGTAGTTCACTGGTTGAATTTTTACATAATATTAACACTCGTAGAATAATTGTTCATAGAATTTTTAACTTTCACTTATTTTTCCAGTTTCAAAAAATATTGTCAAAAAATATTATTATCTCTGAATCAACACAAATTATGTACACATATTAATAACAACATCTGAAAAGTATCTGACCCTTGAGCATAGCATCGAAGAACTGTGCGAAGCACAACAAAATTAATTGTTCTTCTGACATTAAACGTTTCGAGAAGTGACTCGATTATGAACTTCAAGTTCCTAACAAAATATATGATTTCTGAATCATCAACTTGATCAATAAATTGTTGGACCATTCAACTACTCGATTTTCCACTTGGAATCATTATTAAGAAAAATATTTATATTTGTGGCCATTTTAGTAACTTTCACAACTTGCAATTCTTGAACAGAATGCGGAAATAAGAATTGTAGCTTCATAATAAATTCATTTAGTTCATGACACTAGGATTGAAAACATCCTTCAAATTATTCGTGGTTATAGAATTATTTTTAATTGGCAGTGGCCCATTCTAATATTTGTGTAAGAACACAATATCCCAACAACAACGGCAAAGGTCTTCCTCTGAAGAAGAATAAAATACTATCACGACAAATCCGGGTTCTAGCAAAATCAAAGTCTTAATGGAATCCGTAAACAAGGTTGAAATAAGAACTGATGGTTTTAAAGAAATAACGCTTGGGTCATTCATACGACGCAATGTGTAGTTCCAATACTCCTTCTTTAACACTGAGTCATCGAACCTGCTATTTGATTGATGCTCAAATAAAAACCTCCTCATTCCTGCGACTTAAACATGCGCACCTGGGAATGGCATTTCAACTACTCCACACACATAAATTTTCTTCCCAAAATTTATACAATAAATTAAGCCTCTGCTTATTATCAACACTGGAAGATTCATAAACTTACAAGTTTATTTTATTTTACCATTCAGTTCAAATCGTGAAGTTACCACACTTATGAGACTCTCTATTTCACTTTCGAATGTGTATCTACGTCTTGATTTTATATAAATACAAAAATATCTTAATTGATACAAATATCATTTGCTTCCCGTTTCATGCCTCTCCGTGTTATCTGAAAAATATACTTTGCTCATTGCAAATATTAACTGTTCAACCAGAACTGTACTGTTGATTGAATGCGGGTTTGTGCTAACCACTATCCTTCGGTAAATCACCTGTTCCAAACTAGAAATGATTAAACTACTTCATAAGCTCTCTCTCAATGATTGTGATTATTTGAAAATATAAGATCCAAGAATTATTTAGAAAAGTTATGAAAATCATTATTATTATTATTAGTGGATTATTATTATTATTATTAGTTATATTATTGTAAATGTGTTAAATTATTATTTGATTATGTGAGAATCCACATGTTCGATTCTTCGAATATGGATAAAATATCCATTTCTCAACAAAAATAATTATTAACTTTTACAGTTACCTCGGCCGATTACCGTGATTATCAAAAAAATATTAAACATTCAAATAAATGCTCGTTATGCTCGGTCATCGATCCTAAACTGTTCTGAGTGCTGAAAATACTCAGAATAACTCTAATATGTCTTGCGTAAATCATTGCAAGATTTAAATACGAAGAAAAACAAATGTGTTGGTCATCTGCAGAAAATGAGTTTGTTCCAATTAGCTAGGCATAAAATAAAAGTCAAATGTGGCTTACATTTCTCGTTGGTCTTGAAGCGTAGTGAATCTGGTCTGTACCAGATTTATCCAGATACATGCCCTATTGGACACGCACGTCTAATTCTTGTATCGGCCGCCATTATATACCCACAATCTGTCTAACACGACATAGTGGAAATATTTCTTGAAGTTTGAAGTAACTGCTGATCCATTTTAATATTGGCTTCAATTAAATCCATAGCAGTTCGCTTAAATGGGGTCAGATCCAAATGATCTATTCTCAAAAGCGTCAGTTGTAACATAACTCACGGTAATCTTTTCAGTACAGAAAACACTGACAGTCTAAATCAATCAACGGCTGTTCTGAAGATCGTTCCCTGGGTATGGTTTATCACCATCTATCATGCGCGAAGCAACTTATAGTTTCCCTTTGTCGGCTAATGAACAACACCGTGATAGACTGGCCTTCAATATACTGAAAGATCGGAGTGGTTGTCAAGTTACAATTTATGAAACTGACTAATTGGATTAAAATATCCAAATATTGAATTATTATTACTGGACTGTGACAAAGTACTTTCTAGACAAAGTCTAGCATGTGTCCATATAAAAATAAAGTATTTCACCAGTGTCCGTAGAAAAATAACAATCACCTTAGTGATTCCCTCTACCGGAAACTTACTATGTTCCACACGTATCGTAACACTTTTGTGACTATCACAATTTAAAGACATCTTCTGCGTAGATCCGGCAACCATGTGCCTTGGCTCAACGTAGCAGCAGCACCTTGTCATGCAAGAGCTTGGTTCGAAGTGAGCTGATGTTGCTTGGGCCGGTCGGCTTTTATTCAAAACGGTCGGGTCCACGCTGGATCACGCTGAAATCTGGAAATCCTCATATCTCCGGTGTCTCTGGTCCGATTCACTTGAGACTTCACTTTCATTTGGCCGTGCCAGTAATCTGATCCAAGTCTCAAGTCTCTACTCCATGGCTAACTATTTAATCAACAAATAGTCTCGACCTCTGCTACTACTCGCTACGTCACTTAACATGCTCTTGGCTGCACAAAGTTTCCATTCCATTCTAGAAGTAATGGAGCGCGATATTCAAATATCTCAATTTTCAAAAGCGGCTGTAGCCTTTCCCTTGATATCTAGGTGTCTGAATCATGGAATACCCATTCCTAGAGTTGGGCACAATACGTCTCGCTGTCTTGTTTACAAACAAAGCACGCTCTCCCCAGGCGCTACACGGCCACGTACATTTGAGTGTTGGTTCTCAAATAAAATTCTGCAATAATGATTCTGCACTCATAATCCTGATTATTCGTCAAATGGTTCTCTTCTGTAATACGGCTTGGGATTCGCGCTATTGAAGACAGATTTACCGCCAGTGCTCAATTCTTCAAGTCTGTAAGCATTGTTACCCAAATTCTTAATGATGCGGAACGGGCCAATTGGTGCATTCTTGGAATGCACGGTACCTGAGATTATAATTTTGAATGCTTTTGCACGTTCTTTCCTTCCTTTTTGTCAGACACCAACAGTGATCTTCTGTTCTCTCTTAGGGGTTCAGGTCTCTTATATTCTGTATGAGTCTGTTCCAGATATATATTCTGTGACCCACCTAGCGTCATATAACAACAAATCTCTGAAGCTCTTCAACTCTTCCTCGCGCAAGAGGAATTCCATATCCATTTGGCTACCAGATACTGTTGTCAACTCTTTGAAGACCAGCTCAGCAAAAGAAGATTATTTTGTTGTATTTAAGTTGGTTATGCTGATATGTATACCTTTTGTTTCCTACCCCCACTCTTTCCCCTTCCGTGGTCTCTCCGTGCTCCGTTGAGCTGCTCTCACTTCTCCGTCTGCAGTTGACTCGTTCAGTCAAAGCTCCTCTCGAGCTAGCCTCAAACCAAGAGGCACACACTATTCCACGCCATGTTGGCTAGATAGTCTTCATAAGGAACTCCGACTTCAACATGAAATCGAGATAAGTACCATTTTTAAAAAAGTTTTAACCTCATCTTCATGGTTTTAACTTCCAAGTGCTTTTAATTATAGGCAGTGTGAAATTATTTACTTTGGGGCAATAATCATTCTTCGTGGGTCTTGCCATGTTGAGCTTTTGCTTGCATAAGCCAACCTTCCTATAAAAGAGCTTTTCTTAAGCGATTCAAACGAGAAATCCTCTCGCTACGTGGGATATTATCTAATACCCGCTGCCTATAATTATAAAACTATTTCCTCCGTTGGATTTTCTCAACCCCATTTTCGGCTAAGGTCGTTCTGGAACCTTCTAGAACTTGTTCTCTATCTGCGAGTCTTGTCGTCAAGTATTGTTCACGCACTGTGAAAATGCTAGTTAAAATGAGGAATCTTCCTTATAAATTTTTGCAATAGCTAACTTTCTTCCACCGCTGGAACCTCTGGAAAATTCTATGGCGCATTTATTTGTAAATTACAACTTTTTCAAGAAATAGACTCTCATCTATATAGTGAAATCAGTTCTTTCCATAATTGCAATAACTTTCTTTTTCATGAACTTTAGTGTTTCTATAGTGAACTTTGAATCCATCTTCATAGATTACAGTGATAAACAGTGCCTTCTCCACGTTTCTACCGCGTCGCGATCGTCCGGTTATATTAAATACGGCCATGAACATTGATCCTATATCCCAATGATCTTTCCTTAACCTTCTACTAACAACCATTATTTATAAAATTGAAACTTCTCTATAAGGTGTCACTCACGAGGTGCCCTTCCAACTTTGCTAGTTTAACATTAAGTAAATTCTGCATAATTGCTTGTGTGATACAAGTTTTAAATTCACGTTGTTCCTTTCCCATAATCAGGGAAAACAATTCTCTAAACTCTTGAGCGAGTCATGTTCAGGTTTCACGAAATGGAAACTGCCCCATTTTTCTCGTAATTCCTAATTAATCATAGGAAGTCTAGAAACTTCCTTTTCACTTTCTTCAGGTTTCACAGTAAGTGACCTGCTCTCTTTGTATAAATCTCACCAAGTAATTCTGTTTAAATATAAGAAGTTGTAGGAACTTCCTTTTTGTTCTTTATGTTTTACAGTTTATCTTCGAAGTTGTTATTCTCGTTAGAATGTTCTTTCGGAGGTTTCGTATAGTACACTGCCTGTACTCCTGTAAATGTTAAAACTTTAATTATTCCATTTTGCCTATTTATGAAATCTTACCAAGATTTTTATACACGGTTTAAGAAACCTTAAAATTTGTCAATTGCCTGGAGCAACTGTTTGATGTTAAGAGGTCTGCGACCCTATTTGTTAAAAAGTTCAAATGAACTATGTTTATTAAAATTATATTGCATAATTGTTAATTTCCTCAAACTTCCTGCATTGTTAAATAAATTAAATATTTGTTTTTGGATTCATCATTTCTCTGATACTACAGTTAGGCAGGATCCTGGCTTTCCTAGCTCTTCCTAGGTTTATGCCCTCGTTCACATACAATAAAGCTTTTACTATTTGTCTGGCCAGATCATCACCCTTCCCTATAGTACTTTTATTCGTGCTTGGAAGGAAACACACTAAAGCCTCTCTCTGGCAAACTGCCCAAGCCTTAGCTGCGGTTCCCGTCAGCTTCGACCAAGCTCGTAGCCACTTTAGGTATCCGAGCACATATTTGCGGTGGCAACCGCTTCTAAATGGATTAAAAGTCAAATTAATAACTTTTGTGGGACTCTCCTCCTATTCTTCTATCCTTCTTTTCCAATCCCAAATCTACTTCCTTCTCTTAATCATCTTCCCTTGGTGGGTGGGTTATTCCCTAGCCTATAATCTACCCAAAATTTGGTACCAGAAACCCGGGAGAGTCCATTTGTTATTTCTATTGTTTGTCAAGTGTCATTTGACAATACTTGGCAAATTATTAACATCTGCTTTGGATTTTTCAGCTATATCTACATCATGCAAAGCCTGTGAACGGGAAAGAGGCCGCTCCTGTCTCCTATGGTGTGTCCCATTCTTTCGACCCATTCTCTGCTGCAAACCTGACAGCATCTCCAAGGTTCTACAGTTTCGTGAGTTGTATTTCAATTTATTCTTTTTGTCATGGCTCCTGCTGAAAAAGATGAAACTCTCATTGCCAGACGTTCTTCTTATAAAGGGCAACTCACTAGATTCCGGAATTTCATCAACAAATTAGATCCCGCCGAGTGTGATTTAGATATCTTAACACATCGTCTTAAGTTGTACGAACGGTCTTATGATTATTATGACCAAATTCAAACCGAGATTGAATCCGCTTGTCCAGACCTTCAATCGGATCGGGACGAGGTCGAACCCTTGTACTTTGAAGGAATTGCAAAGGCCCACCAATTGATCCGCAATATCTCAGAACCGGACACTAGGGTCATCAATCCGGCCCAGTTAGCACCCGCTTCAGTTCACAAGAACAAACCGAAACCGTTACTTCCTAAGATAAGCCTACCGCACTTCTCAGGCAAGGAAGGTGAATGGTATTCTTTTTACGAACTTTACTGCTCTTTAATTCATGAAAATATCGAGATCCCAGACATACATAAATTTTACTACCTCCGCACTTCTTTGGAATCCGAGGCCTTGACCTTGGTGGAGTCACTGCCTTTAAGCGCAGACAACTACCACATCGCCTTTAATCTCCTTAAAGAGAGATATGGCAATTTACGTTTGAGTGTAGCTCGTCATATCCGTTGTCTCTTCAACTTACCTGCCGTCAAACCTAATGACGTCACATCTTTAAGAGACCTCTTAGATTCTATGCAGTTAAATGTCAGAGCGTTATACCAGCTAAAACAGCCTGTCCAAACATGGGACACCATACTTATTCACCTAGCTACATCAAGATTCGATTTTTCGACACTGAAGGCCTGGGAGATCGAACTCGCCTGCAACAAGGAACATTCGTTCGAACACCTTGTCTCGTTTCTCAACAGTCGATGTCAATTCCTCACAGCACTCGCATTTCAGTGCGAAAAAGTCGAAACGAATCCTCAGTGTCAAATTTTTGAAAAAAAACTTGCTTCTTCAAAGGGACATCAGCCCCCATTTGTCGAAAACAAACAAACCCGTTCTTCTTTCAATCATTCAAGAGAAGATATCAGGCCGCTTAACAAATCGTTAAAATGCACGCTCTGTAAAAAGCTTCACACCTTGTATTTGTGCAAATCCTTTAAAGAATTGTCTGTCGAAGATCGAAGGAAATTTGTCTTGAATAGCAAACATTGTTTCAACTGCTTATCACCTAAGCATTCTTCTTCGAACTGTACGTCATCAAATCTCTGTTTTCATTGCAAAAAACCGCATCATTCTTTATTGCACGTTCACGATAAATCGAGGTCATCAGCACCTGCCTCTTTAAGCTCCTTGCAGAGCCGCTCCGAACAAACTAATGCTTCTTCCTGCATTTCCAACGCCGACACTTTTCACAGTGCGCAAACCCTGTTGACCACTGTACAATTTGAAATCCAAGACAAATTTGGAAATTGGTTGCGAACCCGTGGTCTTCTCGATTCCGCTTCAACGCATAACTTTGTTTCGCAATCGTTGATTAAAAAACTAGGTCTTTCGTCATCGCCTACTTCTATCAATGTGACCGGCATTGACAATTTGAAAACTCAAGTTTTGCAGTCTTCAAAATTGAAAATCAGAGACGTTTGCCAAAGAAACACCAATCTTAATTTAAACTGTCTCATTCTTACCAGTATTGGTAAAGACACTCCAAGTCACTCCATTAATACTTCCGGTTTAAACATTCCCTCGCAATTAAGGTTAGCTGATCCTCAGTTTAATGTTCAAGGTCCCATTGATGTGCTTTTCAGTGCCAATGTTTTTTGGAATTGCATTCGCAAACAAACACGCAAGTTATCTTCAACCGTGGTCGCTAGAGACACCGATTTTGGTTGGGTTATTACTGGTGAAATCAAACATACCAGTGTTCAAACCAAAACGCAATGTCATTTCGTCACAGCTGACATAAATCCCATTTCTGAAAAAGAGAACGCTCATGTTTCAAATCTCAATATTTTTGAAAACCACTTGTCGAAACGATGTCTTATCGTGAACAACTGCGCTAACCCTGTAAGTTGTTTAAATGGCTTGTCCTTCTTCCCGCACAAGATGGCCATTCAAGTTCGCCTTGCTTTGTGTTATTTCGTCTATCTTCTTATGTCGTTTTTTATAGCAGTTAATTGCTTAAACTATTCCTCGAAAACTATCTTCCCCTTGTGTAAAACCATGGCTATCAGTCACCATCACTTTGCTGTACGCTATGTTTCACTTCTTTCGTTATGTAGAAGGATGGCCACGGCCGGCTCCTCCCCCCTTCCTCGCAATTGGAAGTCGCTCATGAAACCGATTGAAACTCTGAATTCTATAGCATCTAGAATAACTATTCTTATGCATAATCTTCGTCTCAATGTCCCAGCTTGTCTTCTTTGCTCGGAAGAATTAAGCTTCTTTTTGTTGAAAATTGTCCGATTTCGTGATCCTCTCAATTATGCGAAATTGATTTCCTACTTTATTTCATATAGCTTTAAATTGCTTTTTCATGTCCAAGTTACGATTGACTGCATGCCGTCCAAACTGAATATCTGCTTTAAGTTACAGCTGATTCACCAAATGTTGTGTGTGTACTTCGAACTGCTTGTTTGTCAGACTTGTATGTATACACGCCTGAGGAATGCCAAGTTGTTTATTTCCTGTACGCTCGACACAGTTCAAAGCAAGTTTCTCTTATCTCAACTTTGGCTAATTGCCAAGCATTGTCTGACGAGTTGCTACTATAAGTACAGAAGCTGTTTACCTACTTCCCAAAATAAACTCGTTCCGCTTAAGGACTCTGTCAGCTATTTATATGTCTTATCTCGTTGTACTATGTGTGTCAAGGCCGTACTTGTTTACGTCCCTCACTTACTCATGCTCGTATTCCATAACTGCTTTGATCCCTGTTTCAAAACTTCGTTGCGTATTTCTCACGCGCGTATGTATTGCAATTTGCTTGCATATTTTGCGATCTTAATGTTCATTGATGAACAAACTTGTTTTTTCTCGTCGTCACATTCGATGTGTTTTTGTATTCATACTTGTCCTGTCACGTTTTTCGCTGACTTAAGTATTTTTCTGAGTAACCCCTTTGATACTCATTATAACTTGAGGTTATTGTTTATGGCTACTCGTTTGTTACCTATGGCGTTCTTGCTTTCTACTCGCATAGTTCCTTTGTTTATTTGGTATATTCTTGTCCTGAATAGATGTACTTGTTCCTATACGCTTTGTTTAAACTTGCCAATTCTTCTTTCTCATCGTATCGTAATCTTTACTAGTGCTTTATTTCCCTCAGCTTCCAGCTATTTTGTGATTGAAAGTGTTGATAATTCTCGCCTTTCAACTCCGCTTTCCAATGACCCTGATAACCTCCTTCCACTTACACCTGGTCGCTTCTTTACACGCACTTCTCTCTCTGCCCATCCTCCCCTTCCTAATTCTTTCAGGGATTGTGATTTACCTATTGTTTGGTGTAAACTTGAAGCCCTCCGTAATTCCTTTTGGAAGAGGTGGAACTTGGAATATTTAACTTCCTTGCAGGGGAGACAGAATTGGTTTCATTCCAGTCCCGACATTAAAGTAGGGGACTTGGTCTTAGTTAGGGATGTTTCACCCCCCCTAGTCTGGCCTTTTCGAAAAGTGACTAAGTGTTACCCTGGAAGAGATAGGAGAGTCAGGGTATTCAGAGTCTTGACCACTAATGGTCAGATCACAAGACCACTTTTCTTCAATTACTGTATCACTCTTAAATGTTTAATTGCTTATTTGTTCCCTGTTGGTGTCTGGCCCTCCCAGTATGGTGCATTCTTGGAATGCACGGTACCTGAGATTATAATTTTGAATGCTTTTGCACGTTCTTTCCTTCCTTTTTGTCAGACACCAACAGTGATCTTCTGTTCTCTCTTAGGGGTTCAGGTCTCTTATATTCTGTATGAGTCTGTTCCAGATATATATTCTGTGACCCACCTAGCGTCATATAACAACAAATCTCTGAAGCTCTTCAACTCTTCCTCGCGCAAGAGGAATTCCATATCCATTTGGCTACCAGATACTGTTGTCAACTCTTTGAAGACCAGCTCAGCAAAAGAAGATTATTTTGTTGTATTTAAGTTGGTTAAGCTGATATGTATACCTTTTGTTTCCTACCCCCACTCTTTCCCCTTCCGTGGTCTCTCCGTGCTCCGTTGAGCTGCTCTCACTTCTCCGTCTGCAGTTGACTCGTTCAGTCAAAGCTCCTCTCGAACTAGCCTCAAACCAAGAGGCACACACTATTCCACGCCATGTTGGCTAGATAGTCTTCATAAGGAACTCCGACTTCAACATGAAATCGAGATAAGTACCATTTTTAAAAAAGTTTTAACCTCATCTTCATGGTTTTAACTTCCAAGTGCTTTTAATTATAGGCAGTGTGTAATTATTTACTTTGGGGCAATAATCATTCTTCGTGGGTCTTGCCATGTTGAGCTTTTGCTTGCATAAGCCAACCTTCCTATAAAAGAGCTTTTCTTAAGCGATTCAAACGAGAAATCCTCTCGCTACGTGGGATATTATCTAATACCCGCTGCCTATAATTATAAAACTATTTCCTCCGTTGGATTTTCTCAACCCCATTTTCGGCTAAGGTCGTTCTGGAACCTTCTAGAACTTGTTCTCTATCTGCGAGTCTTGTCGTCAAGTATTGTTCACGCACTGTGAAAATGCTAGTTAAAATGAGGAATCTTCCTTATAAATTTTTGCAATAGCTAACTTTCTTCCACCGCTGGAACCTCTGGAAAATTCTATGGCGCATTTATTTGTAAATTACAACTTTTTCAAGAAATAGACTCTCATCTATATAGTGAAATCAGTTCTTTCCATAATTGCAATAACTTTCTTTTTCATGAACTTTAGTGTTTCTATAGTGAACTTTGAATCCATCTTCATAGATTACAGTGATAAACAGTGCCTTCTCCACGTTTCTACCGCGTCGCGATCGTCCGGTTATATTAAATACGGCCATGAACATTGATCCTATATCCCAATGATCTTTCCTTAACCTTCTACTAACAACCATTATTTATAAAATTGAAACTTCTCTATAAGGTGTCACTCACGAGGTGCCCTTCCAACTTTGCTAGTTTAACATTAAGTAAATTCTGCATAATTGCTTGTGTGATACAAGTTTTAAATTCACGTTGTTCCTTTCCCATAATCAGGGAAAACAATTCTCTAAACTCTTGAGCGAGTCATGTTCAGGTTTCACGAAATGGAAACTGCCCCATTTTTCTCGTAATTCCTAATTAATCATAGGAAGTCTAGAAACTTCCTTTTCACTTTCTTCAGGTTTCACAGTAAGTGACCTGCTCTCTTTGTATAAATCTCACCAAGTAATTCTGTTTAAATATAAGAAGTTGTAGGAACTTCCTTTTTGTTCTTTATGTTTTACAGTTTATCTTCGAAGTTGTTATTCTCGTTAGAATGTTCTTTCGGAGGTTTCGTATAGTACACTGCCTGTACTCCTGTAAATGTTAAAACTTTAATTATTCCATTTTGCCTATTTATGAAATCTTACCAAGATTTTTATACACGGTTTAAAAAACCTTAAAATTTGTCAATTGCCTGGAGCAACTGTTTGATGTTAAGAGGTCTGCGACCCTATTTGTTAAAAAGTTCAAATGAACTATGTTTATTAAAATTATATTGCATAATTGTTAATTTCCTCAAACTTCCTGCATTGTTAAATAAATTAAATATTTGTTTTTGGATTCATCATTTCTCTGATACTACAGTTAGGCAGGATCCTGGCTTTCCTAGCTCTTCCTAGGTTTATGCCCTCGTTCACATACAATAAAGCTTTTACTATTTGTCTGGCCAGATCATCACCCTTCCCTATAGTACTTTTATTCGTGCTTGGAAGGAAACACACTAAAGCCTCTCTCTGGCAAACTGCCCAAGCCTTAGCTGCGGTTCCCGTCAGCTTCGACCAAGCTCGTAGCCACTTTAGGTATCCGAGCACATATTTGCGGTGGCAACCGCTTCTAAATGGATTAAAAGTCAAATTAATAACTTTTGTGGGACTCTCCTCCTATTCTTCTATCCTTCTTTTCCAATCCCAAATCTACTTCCTTCTCTTAATCATCTTCCCTTGGTGGGTGGGTTATTCCCTAGCCTATAATCTACCCACCAATAAATTTTGGACAGAACTTTGCAAATACTTTGTTTTTAGGATCAGATATCGGTGGTCTCCGAACAAGCACTAGTTCCTGTTCCTGTAATTCACGGTGAAATTTCTTTCCTCGGTACCTCCTCAGTCTTCGGTCCGCTTGGTTCCTCATGTGCTCTCTTGTTCGCTGAATTCGTGACTCATGTGCTAATAATGGATCCCTAGGGCATGGAATAATCTTGTCCCAAGATCTCTCAGGCAACCTGTTGTGGTGTACAACTAGTGGGACTTGACCCGTCGACTCGTGCTTAGTAGTGTTCATGCACATCTCAATATCTCCTACTTTGTCAACCCACTTATTATGATCATTAGGAATCGTTACTCGGTAATACTTGGCAACACAGCGAATCGTTCTCACGCTCGGATTCACACAAGGATGGCGAATGCTCGACAAAACATATTTTATCCTTAGGCTCTCTAGACCTTGCCTAAAAACATTGCTCGTAAAATAAGTACCATGGTCCGATAAAATAAATTCCGGCTTCCCAAGCATCGGAATGACTTTGTTCTGAATTCTGCTGAGGACTTGCTTTGATGTCGTCTTCTGGATTGGACATAACACTACCATCTTGGAAAACACATCGACACACACAAGAAGGTGTCGGCATCCTCGTTTTCCTTTAACCAGAGGGCCAAAACAGTCGATAGCGACCAGCTCGCATGGTTTTTGAGGTAATAATGGTTTTGGAGGCTGTTTCAAAATGAAGTTGTTTGGTTTAGTGCTCTGACACGCGTCACAGGTTCTTATTACTTCCACAATGGTATATCGCATCTTAGACCAAGTAAAAGTTTCCCCTATTGTCGCTTCTGTTTTGTCCGTGCCGATATGTGCTAGGCTCTCGTGGACATGCCACGTCAATCCTCTCTGTAATGATGCTGGAACTAGAATTCGCAGTTTGGTGTGATCCTCATCCACGTACTTATGCTAAAGGTTATTCAAGTAGTGAAATTTCGCTTCCTTGGCACGGGCTTCTCGATATTCAGGTGAATCTGGTTGTAGTTCCTTCCTGTAAAACTTGATCATCATCATCATCCATGGGTCTTCTTCTTGTTCCTTCTGAATTTCCTTTAGTTTGTCCAAAAACTCATGAGCCTTAGGTGTTAGTGCTATATGGTGAACTTCCGCTGTTATCTCGTTCTCATCTTCAGGATTCCTGCTTAAAGCATCTGGTATGATGTTCATCCTTCCAGGGCAATTCTCAATAGTAATGTCGAAATGCTGTGTGTAGATGGACCAACGCGTAACTCTCTCACTTGCCATCGTCGTCTTGAATAGGAATGTCAGTGCATGGTGGTCAGTTCTGACAACAATGGAATAACCGAAAATCATCTTACGCCATTGTGGGAACCGGATGAGGATCAAGAAGGCCGAGTATGGGATCTAGCGGGCGCAGGAGTAAGCTCAGCGCCATTGTCTGAGAATAAAAAAGAAGAGAAGCAATATTCCGAGTTCCGATGAGCCGCGAAACACATTCCCTTAATTCTCTACTGTATTTTAATCAGTTTCATTGTTTTAATAAATAATTCAGTTCTATATTCGATGCTTGTGAGTGTCATGATCTGGATACCGTTTCCCACAAATGGGGGCTCGTCCGGGATGGACTGAAACAACGAGTTACGACGCAATCCACGACACGAAGTACGACGTAAAATACGACGCTATTTTCGACGAAGTGGATGGCTAATCATATTTGTTGCTGTTGCCTACGACGCAGACGACGAGACGACGTGCAGTTTTGTGAGCCCACGACGTGCGAATCTACGACGAGGATTCATAGGCAAGCAAAATTTGTTCTGCAGTTTCAGTGACAATTAGTGGTGCCGTGACGACGACGACGAGGGTCGGAATCTAAACGACGACAGAGGATTGTGGATGTGGTAAGAGGATAGCGACTCGTCAGAGAGAAACGACGGGAAGCGGTATTCAACGATATCACCTACAAATATCACCGGTTAGGTGAATGAGGTTAAACAGGTTTGATAGCGAGGTTTTGAGGAAGCGATATTGACGGAAATCTACTTGATAGACGTGAGTAAACAAATAAGATGACTACACTCGGTGCAATAGAGAAAATAAATAAGAGCATAAGTGATGCTCCGGTCAAAGCAATCAAAGTTTTACATAACCTCATTTTCGAGCATATACCAGACGGCAGGAAGAATCGAAAGCGACTGCGAGAGTTTCCTGGATTCGATTTTGACGAAAATTCCATTGAAGAGGAAGCTAAGAAGAAATTTATCGAAGAAACTTTTTCCAAGGCTGATCTGTTGCGTGTTTCTGAGATTCTTAATACCGAGATCGGGACAAAGTAGGTAATGATTAACACCATTTGTTATTACTTGAGAAATTTGGATGAACTCGCAACTAATATAGACGATGATGACGAAGATGAAGAAGACGGAGAAGACGAAGAGAGCGAAGAGGAAGACCAGCACAGAAGGTATAGAGAACAACATAAGTTTTCATTGTCGTTCCGCGACGTAGAGGGCGCTATGAAAACATTTAACGGTAAGGATGGTTACCCAGTGAAGAAATGGATCGCAGATTTTGAGGAGACGTCAATCTTGATGGGATGGAGTGAGCTGCAAAAGTTTATTTTCGCTAAGAAATCACTCGATGGTTTAGCTAAGCTTTTTATTCAAGGTGAGAAAGGACTGACGTCCTGGACTGCACTGAAGAAGGCCTTGAAAGAGGAGTTTGACGTGGCGGCAAGCAGTGCAGAAATTCGCAAGTTGTTAACCCAGCGACGAAAAAAGCGCGACGAATCTCTACAGGAGTACTTTCTTGTGATGAAGGAAATCGCCAGTAGAGGTGATGTTGAGCAAGTTTCTCTGCGTCAGTACGTGATTGATGGGATCGAGGACGATTCAGGATCAAAACTTCTTCTCTATGGAGCAAAAAATTCCAAGGATTTCAAGGAGAAAATGAAAAGTTATGAGATGGCAGTGAAGTCTTTGCCAAAGAAAAGCACAAAGTATAATAACAGTAATTTTCAAGGAAGTGCCAAGAGTGCCAACGAGAAGGACGGAAAGTGCTGGGGCAGTACAAAGAAGAAAGAGGCGAGTAGTGGAGATAGATGTTATAATTGCGGTGGATCTGGTCATAGTTCAAAGGAATGTGAGCACAAGGATAAAGGCAAGAGATGTTTCAACTGCAATGAGTTTGGCCACATTACATCCGAGTGCAAAAAAGAGAGGAAGAACGATAAGAGGAATAATCAAGGTATCAATCTTATTGATGAAAAGAAAAGCTGCCTCAAGTTCAAAGAGGTTAGTTTGGGTCAGCAGAAACTTCAGGCACTTATCGACTGTGGCAGTCCTTATAACCTACTGCGACAAAACATCCATAAGACCATGGGTTCCCCAGGATTGAAGAGCACGGATCTTGTTTTGAAAGGATTCGGTAATGGTTTTGTTGCTCCTCAAGGTTACTTCACAACAGTCGTTGAAGTAGACGAGCTGGAGTTCCAAACCAACGTCTATGTTGTTTCTGATGATACTATGGAGTGGGACATGGTTATTGATAACGAACTATTGGATCAGGGTGAGGTCATCCTGAGCAAGCAAGGAGTTATCATCAAGAAACTAGAGGTCCCAATGATGGTCATCAGGGTAGCCGACGAACAGGAATTTGATATCGAGAACAGCGTTGATGAGGAAAAAGGGAAACAGATCCAGGATTTGGTAGCGAGATATGTACCAAAGAAGACGAAATCTACTGATGTCAAGATGAAGATCACATTGAAAGAAGAAAAACCGATATTTAGCAGGCCCAGACGAATGGCACCGCCTGAGAACGAATTTGTCGATGAGCAAGTCGAGGCGTGGCTGGAGGAAGATATCATAGAACCGAGTCAATCAGAATATACATGCCAAGTGGTGGTAGTCAAAAAGAAAAATGGAATTCCGTTCAAGATTGTGACTGACTGTATGGCATTCCAAAATGCAATGCTCAAAAGGGACCTGGTCCCACGAGTAGCTAGATGGGCTATGGCCTTGGAAGAGTTTGACTATACCATCGAACACCGAACTGCAACCAGGATGAAACATGTCGACGCCCTGAGCCGATGTCCAGCAGCGATGTTTGGATTCCCTGATGGCCTTGCAGCGAGGATCAAAATCACCCAGAGAAAAGACGAAGGATTGACAGCGATAAAAGCGACACTGGAGAAAGGGCCTTACGAAAACTTCATCGTCAGAGATGGACTGCTATTTAAATTTGTTGTTGGGCGAGAGACGTTGGTGGTCCCGCGGGCAATGCACCATGAAATCATCAGAGATGCACAAGAGAAGGGACACTACGCTGTTAAAAGGACTGAAGAAGACGTGAAGCAGGAATATTATATTCCAGACTTGGCCAACAAGGTGAAACGAGTCATAGCCAACTGTGTGAAGTGTCTGGTGGTTAACAGGAAGGCAGGCAAGGAAGAAGATTGGTTACATCCGATGTTCAAGGAGAGTGTGCCTTTGCACACCTACCACATGGATCACATTGGACCACTTAAGTCTACACACAAGGGATATGAACACATCTTCTGTGTGATAGACGCCTTCACGAAGTTCACCTGGCTGTATCCTGTGAAAACTACCAAATCGGCCGAGACGATTGAAAAGATGGAGTTTCAGGGGATGAACTTTGGAAACCCAGTTCAAGTGATCACCGACAGGGGGCCATCGTTCACCACACATGAATTCCAGGACTACTATAAATCGCAGGGTATCAAGCACGTCGTGATCACAGCTGGACTGCCAAGAGCCAATAGTCAAATCGAGAGAGTCAACTCAACAGTGATCAAGATCATCGCTAAACTTAGCATTGATGATCCAACAAAATGTTACAAGGTTGTACCATCCGTCCAACGAGCTATCAACTCTACATTCCAGAGGAGCATCGCAATGTCACCTTTCGAGCTGCTGACAGGAGTCAGAATGCACAACCAAAGTGATCTACGTATAGTGCAACTCATCGAAGAGGAGCTGATCGATTCGTTCAACGAAAAACGTGATCAGATGAGAGAAGATGCAAAAAAGCAGATAGAAAAAGTACAATCTGAAAATCGTGCTGAATTCAACCGACGACGTAAGGAGCCTAAGAAGTATCAGGTCGACGACCTGGTTGCCATCAAACGCACTCAGATCGGTCCACATCTGTAACTAAAAACCAAAAGTCTAGGACCTTATCGAGTGACTCGAGTAAAACTCAACGACACATATGACGTCAGCAGAGAAGGAGACCATGCTGGACCAAGAATCACATCGTCCTGTGCGGAGTTCATGAGGCTCTGGCCGGGCGGATTTTCTTCATCCGGGTCGGATGAGGATCAGGACGGCCGAGTGTAGGAACCGGATGAGGATCAAGAAGGCCGAGTATGGGATCTAGCGGGCGCAGGAGTAAGCTCAGCGCCATTGTCTGAGAATAAAAAAGAAGAGAAGCAATATTCCGAGTTCCGATGAGCCGCGAAACACATTCCCTTAATTCTCTACTGTATTTTAATCAGTTTCATTGTTTTAATAAATAATTCAGTTCTATATTCGATGCTTGTGAGTGTCATGATCTGGATACCGTTTCCCACACCATTGTTGAAGTGAATACAAAATCACTAGCAACTCAAGCTCTGTCACAGTGTACTTCCTCTCGTGCTTCCTCAATTTACGACCCGTAAATGCCAAATATGATCTTTTCTTGGGTTCTTCAGCGTCCTCTTGGTACAGCATGGCACCGATTCCAATCAATGAAGCCTCTGCTTGAATTATAAATTTCTTCTCGAAGTCTGGATACCCTAGCTTCACACAGTTCTCCAGTAAGTCTTTCGTAGCTCTAAAGGACCTGTCGCAATCCTCATTCCACGACCATCGATTTGACTTCTTTAGCAACTCTTGCATTGGTGCTACTGTTTCCGTGTATCCGGGACAATTCTCCTTAAAGAAACCTGTCACTGCCAAAAACGCTCTCACATGTTTTACTTTAGTTGGTGTGGGGAATTTCTTGATTGCGTCAATTTTCGCCGGATTAGGCCTCACGCCTTCAACATCAATTATGTGACCCAAATACAGAATCTCGCTCTGGCAAAAGTGCGATTTCTTTAAATTAATTTTGAAATTCATGGATCTCAAGTTATCCAGAAGTTTGTTTAGGTTTACCAAGTGTTCCTCCATTGTTTCTGATGCAATCAGTATGTCATCAACATATCTCGTAGTGAAGCTCTTGACCTCCTCAGTCAGATTCCTGTCTAGAGCTCTTATCAACGCACATCCAGCTGTTTTTACACCAAAGGGCATGCGAGACCAGATATAACTTTGGTTATCGAATAAAAACCCCGTCAATAGTTGGGATTTTTCTTCAAGTTCAAGATGGTGGAAACTATTTGTTAAGTCGACGCTAGAATAAATTTTCTTCCCACGGAAGCCCTTCAATACATCTTTGATCCTTGGTGCTTGGTCATGCTCACCTAGCAGTTTACTGTTCAAAACTGGTGCGTCTAGGCATAATCAAATTGATCCATTTGGCTTGGCCACAGCCAATATTGCGTTTAAGTACGGGGTTGCTGCTTTTCTTATCATGCCGGAATCTAATAAATTACTAATGATGTCCTTCACCTGAGCAAAATGTTTCTCTGAGATCGGGTACAATTTACTCTTAAATGGGGTCCAGTCGGTAACGTGCATGGCATACTGGAAATTTAAAACTTTTCCAGGGATGGTGTCGAAAGCTCCTTTATGATTTCTCAAAATTTCTTCTAACTTTCTTCTATCAGGTTCCCCTACTATTGCCTCCTTAAGCCGCTCCTGAAGTAAAATTTCAAATTTGGATCCACTAATTTCTTCTTCCGCCAAATGTACCCAAAGTTCCTGCGAAATATCTCGACTGTCAATTTCAACCACTGCTGTCTGGCTTACTCGTTCCTCCGTCAAGTTCTTTTCTCCGATCGCCTCATTAGTGCATTCTTCAATAAACCAAGTATTCGCCTCTCTCTCTAGTGGACTTTCTTCCATGTTCAGACCCACATGACTCAACCCCTCAACTTGTTTGAAACTCACAGTGTTATTATGTAAGTCAATTATAGCATGAAAATCGCAGATAAAGTTGGCTCCCAAAATGACGTTATAATTGATTTTCGGTATCACGATGAAAGTTTGCGAAAATGTGTGGTTTAATATCTCCAGGTCTAAATATGCTTGGTGCTTGCAAACTATGGTCTTGTCAGGAATGACCCCTCTGACTTTCATTAATGGTACAGGCATAATTGGAACGGTTTGTTTACTTCCGATTTCTTTCAACAATACTTCCGTGACTAAGCTCACCTGGCTACCTGTGTCAATCAAGCACCTTACTCTAATACCTCCAATACGTGCGTAAATAATCGGTAATTGTCTGATGACATTTTCTCGGTCCTTCACCACTTCCTCCAGGCAATCGTCCGGGAATGCTACCCACTCTTCTATGTTTGCAACAATCAACTCTTCCCGCTCCCTGGCGTCCTTCGTTTTCAGGCTATCTGGTTTTGGTTCATTCGAGTTTTTTTAATCCTGGGACCCATTCGTTGAGTTCCGCCGGTAGTCATCGTGCCTCTCCTGCTGTCGTAATAAGCTTTCCGCCCCCGCTCCTTGGTGATTATCCGGGCTCTGCCTATTTGCCATCGCACGCCCCCACTTCTCTTTCTCCATCTCTTCGGCATTTAACTCATCCAAATACTTCTGTGATTCGACGTACCACTCATTCCAATCATTGCGATAGTCTCCCTGATTATCTTGACGATAGTTCCTCGTATTGTTCCACCTGCCATCTCCGTTCCTTTGGTAAGGTCTACCCTGCCTTGGGTTCCCCCTCCAGTTGGTATACTCTCGCTGGTACGTCCATTGATTGTGCTGGTTCTGATTGTTATGATTATAATTATCTCGGCGATTCTGAAAGTTCCTATTATTTTGATTGAATTGGTTTCGGCCATCATACTCTTGCCGTCTCGGTGTAAATTGCGTTCCGGTCGATTGTGTTTTTGTTTGGTTACTCTGGTTTTGATTAGTTTGGTGTCCCTGAACCACTTCAGCGGTGTTTACACACTCCATGTTCCTTCTCCCTGTCTGCGGACTAACCATACTCGTCTCATCTAGATGGCGGAGTAACTCTTCAGCCTGAACTGCGGTCTTGATATTACCGGCCACTAACAACTGCTGAATATTCATTGGAAGCTGCTTGCCAATGGTTAAAACCATGTTTTCCTCAGTAGGGGGGTCGTCAAAATCGCGGAATTTAACCAGCTGTTGGCTAAAGAATTTGGAAGATCTGGTAGGATGTGTGCTGTGATATTTCCTAGTGTATAAATCCATTCTCAACCCCTGCTGCAAAGAAGGACTCCAGAACTTTCTCAAGAACGCCTCTCTAAACTTTGCCATGTCGGTAAATGTGTATTTAAAACTCAGGAACCAGATTAAGCTTGGGCCCTCCAAAAACTTCTCCACAAGTCGCAACTGTTTTGCGGGACTGACATGTTGATCGTTAAAGTAGTCATCCAGCTGACGTAAAAATGCTTTGGGAGTGGATCCTGAGTTCTCCCTGAATTTATCGGGTTTGAAATCATTCCCCCTAATTACCTGTATCACTTGGGCAGGTGCCAAGCCGGGTTGTGGCGTTGACGTCTCCCCTCTGTAATGTTGGAAAGTGTCGCTCGTTATCTTAGGACTTTGACCTCGGCTCGTACCCTCAGCCAAATTCAAGCCCACCGGACTTCCAATGCTTCCCTGTTTGCCTACTGTGTTTTCTGCCGAGAATAAAGTTGCGTTTTCTAATGACCTTATCTCATTCTTAATTATGAGATCTGTGTGTTCTTGGAGTTTGGACTTCATGTTTTCCTCCAAAGCCAGCACTCTAGAATTGTATTCACCTAGCCGCTTTAAAATCGTCAGCCTGTCTTCTTTAGTTTGGTTTACCTGCTGCTCCCAATCTTTCTGGATCCTGTTCTTCAAACTGCTAATTTTTTCTTCGCTCCTTTCCTGATTCTTCTCTAACTCCTCTCGTATTTGCTCTTGTGTTTTAACTAATTGTTCTCCGACCTCTTCTCGTATTACCTGCTGGGTTTTAATTAATTGGTCTTCCAAGTTTTCACGCAAGTGCATACGTTCTGTATCGGTTTTGATTTCGAGCTTATCGATTTCCTTTATTACTTCGAATACGTTACTTTCGACTGAATTAATCTGTTCCTGTAATTTATCCTGTGTGCTTTTTATTCCAGCCGTGTTGTTTACGCATGCTGCCTCGATTTGTTTTAATTTATCGGCTACCATTTCATCGAATTGTATGAGTTTATTGTCGACTTTGGGTTCCAAGTTCTTAATTTCTCCTAATTGTTTTGCGTTATTTTCCGCTACCTCATCTGCCAGTTTCTCTAATTCTACCCTAGTACTTTGGTTTATGTCATGGGTGATTTTTTCTAGCTTCTCTGTTTGTGTTATCGCCTGTTCTGATAGTTTATGGTTCAATTCGTTAAATTGTTTATCGGTATCCAATTTCTGGACCTGCAATTGGACCGTAATGTCATTTAACTGTTTATCACTATCAATCTTCTGCGTTTGTAATTGCACCGTAATATCATTTAACTATTTATTTAATTGTTTATCATTGTGTTCACTTATTTCCTCCTTCATGTTCTTTAACTGTTCCTCCATTTTCGCGGACATCTGCTCTAACTGTTCTTCAGTTTTCGCGGACATCTGCATAGACATCTGCTCTAACAATACCTTGATCTCTTCGACACTCGCCATCGCACAACACACAAATATAACCAGAGAAAACAGGGTCATGCACCGGAGTTTCAGTCACACACACGTACACATGTCTTGATATTTAAATACTACTGATTCTAATTTAATAAAAATTTTCAGTAATCAAAATTTACTGAATAATGACTCTTATTTCCAAACAACAAAATAACTCCCTTGTGATCTGCTTTTAAATTCCTAACCAACAGAATTTACGAACGACACCAATTAACCGAAATTAATTAAATGTAAAATATAAGGCAACACCTTCCTGCTTTGACTGAGTTCAATAATATGCAAATTTTCTAATTTTACTGCCGGGCGCCAGAACAAGTTTATAACAAATACAATATCAACTTCTAACCTTGTTCAATATTTCTAACCTTAAGAACTCAGTGATTTTACTCATGCACATGGCGGTACAACATCGCCTCAAATTACTGAATTTACTTTTGCCCGCATGACCTGGCATCATTTCTCAACGAAATAAATATGAGATCAGCAAAGCAACAACAACAACAATCCACACTTGGGCAGCCATTTTTGTTTTATGAACCCTTGCAAAGAAGCTTATGAGACTCAGTTTCGGGGGGGGGGGGGGGTAACAGTCCATTTCGTAAGTTATTGTTAAAGCGCTTCCCTAACATGCAGGGTAACATATCACCAAATAACATGCAGGAAACAGTGAAGCCAGGGTTAAAACAAATGAATTTAATGACAGATCAGCTATTTACAAAATGAAATCAACAAACAAAACTCCCAAAATGACTCCCACTGAATAAATTAACTTGCCAAAAACTAGGCCTAATCTCAGGAGAGATTATTAATCGGACCAAATGTCCCAAAATCTGCAATGACAATATGTGACGTGTGTGCTGTTCTACATGCTTAACGATGAGTACAATTGAATGCATGATTCGTCATCATCCGGATAAACTTTCAGAAGACGAATCTGCATTGCTTAGAGCTAGACAGACGCGGGGAAAAACTATACACTTAAAACTAAACCGACACTTCCTATACTAAATAAACAACAAATAATTTCCGCATGAAATTGGAATCAAGAACTGCCGTAGCAAAACATTACTGCCTAAAATCAGGACTTCTCACAAATCAACACATGTAAGTTAACACGTGACCATAAAAAAAAAATACACATATGACTGCCGTCATTTTTACAAGTAAATAAAACTACACCACACGGGTGTCACACACACTAACAAACATGAACTGAGTCATAGAAAAATCACTAGGCTCAAAGCCAACATTTACATCATTAACAAAATATTTCATCCATACGACATGCAATAATTCGTAACAAACGTGGCGAACTCCCCAATTAATTATGGTCCAAATAACCATCACAAAAGAACAGGTTTGCTAATGATAGCTTAATAGGGGTCAGTCGGACAACAGGACTGCCTAACAAAATAAGTCACCGAGGCTAGACGGGCGCTAAGTGGAAATCTGCACATCTGTCAACCCACGTGTCAATAACCTCGACCTCCCAAGGCACGGGATCGAGTCTCGAAGAAGCGTGCCCCAAAGCACAATATATACGCGTGTGTGTGTCAGAACAAAATATATCTCAGCATTTCCCCTAGGAAATCCAAGAATCAGCATTGGAAAAGGTACAGTAGCCTCCTCGGAGTGCCCTGCCTTTCCATCAAAAATAAAACAACCACAAATATGAGGGCGGTAGCACCATCTACCCCTCTTCACGAAGAATCAAAACACACACTTGACACAAGAACACACACAGAATCACACGTATGGGTTTGACAGAAACCTGAAATAAAATGACATAAATATTTTTCCACCAGCTCGCGCTTCCGTTCTAGTCTGTGACTAACGAACCTGAAAAGGACTCAAAAAAATCTAAAAAATTAGAACTAAGGTGTTCTACAATTACATCTTAATTTGTTGCACTCGGCAACCCTAGTATGATTAATAACCGGTTCATCAAACATCTTACATAATTACCTCCCTTTCCTATCAAAAATATGAACTTTAATAAAGCACCACTTATCGAATGTAACGAGTTTCGCATCCGCATGGATAAAAAATCACGTACACGCGCCGTGTACACTAAATATGACTCCAAAGAAAAATACACAACAAACAATTTTGACCACGCGCCAACGTACATTTAAAACACTAATGTCGGTGCAAAACAAAAATCTAAACAAGAAAAAGAAATAAATGAACTATTTACCTTATCTAACTACATATTGAGTAAATCAATTTTTGTACATCACCGTATCAGCTTGCAGAACATATAACCTCCGCCCCGGCTCATTTCCCTACGGGAAATTAGCCCTCCATCGTAGACGTCGTAGAAGCGATGTTCATCAATCCGTCTCCTGGCCAAACGTCGGACATCTTGGCGTAGTCTCTTGGACAGAAATGTTCAATGTTAATATAAATTGCCTAACTATAATCGCTGTGAGTTACTACTTTCACTCACGATATGTCCTATGCGATTAATGATCGAAGACTTTCCCTAGCTTAGCATTCGCATACACACACACAATTATCACTTGAAAAATATACAATACAAAATTTACATAAAGTATACACTTCAAACACATCGTCACTGACTTGAAAAACAAGTCTTAAACCTGACTGTCTCGCAGTCGTTATCTCGCTAGATATCTCACTGCTCTCCGTGAACCTTGCCCGCTATGAGCACTACTGGAATGTTAGAAAAGTCTTGCTCATTAAGAGCTGGAAATCGTGACGCAGACTGGCGTGACCTTAGCTCACCAGAGCTCAAAACAGTTGTCTTCGAAGCAGCATCTCCTCGATCAATTTATTGGAAACTGACAGACTGAGGTGGAGTGGGGAGAATTAAGAAAAATATTCTAGAGTTTTCATCTCACAAACATGGGACACGTATCAATCTTCATCATTTTATTCAAACGTCTCAGCGCGCTTATGTGGAGTAATTTCGGATCGGCGGTTCTTTAGATATGCGTTCCCGCGCCATTTTTTAGAGGGTACGCCACCCATCGCGTGGTTTTGGCGTGGTCTCATCTGATTGGGTGATTCAATCCTAGGTCGGTTGAAACTCACTCGTGACCATCCCCTAATGACTCCAATTTTGGTGCGCGTTGTTACACAATTTGTCCTTGAACTCGGCTTACTCGGTCGTCTTCCAGAATAACTACCAAGCCTGCCTCTGTGGTAATCATTGCAACACACTAACTTGGCTTCGCCTTTGTCAATTTCCACATGTACTGCCTGGGCCTCAGTAATAATAATAATAAATCATGAATACTTATTCATCGCAGATTAATAAGGGTTCAATATGTTGCTCTTGTTAAGTGTCCATACTGTTCCATTCCGCTGTGTTTCAATCACTTCATTGAAACTCCACATTTACACTTTGACAGTATCTTCTATTGTGGGAAAGATGACTTTGTTAACACGTTACTGCCTGTGTTAAGATTTCTTGTTGCAAGCAAGTTTTCAACCTTTTGCCAGATGATACAGCACCACATCTGTTTCTTGTTAATATAATGGTCCGAATTGCCTGTAGCACGGCAGTTTCTGCTGCGAATTGTGTTGCTCCAATCTATTTTTAATATTACCACATATATGCTAAAGGTCAAACCAATTGCTAGGAATGGAGTTTCCCTAATATAATGGTCCGAATTGCCTGTTGCTCGGTATTTTCTGCTGCGAATTGTGTTTCTGCAATCTTTGGATGCCGTAACTTCCAAACATTGATTGTACACTAATGCGGGGTTTTACAGATAAATGCCCATGATGGGTTTTAGAACAGACATATCTGCGTATGTTAAGCGCACTGCCAGTCGGTTTTAGCCGTTCGAGCTGGGGTACGTCCCTTGGAAGTGCAGCAAGTCTTGTCTTTTCTAGGGCTACGGCATGACTAATGATCTCGGAGCTTCATATCCGGCAGAGCCGATGACGTGACTTGGGCGTATTTCCCTGTCCAGGCAGTCAAGTGACCACTTGCAAGTATTTAGGCGCACTATATCGATTCGGCGAACAGACTTTAGACTCAGCTTACACAAGTATTTGACAAGAACACAACTTACAGCGTCAACACTGCCACGCACAGGCACTCACTGTCGTCAATAATGATTCGGTATTCCCCACCCTATCACACCAATTGAAGGTCAACACAGAACAAGTGCATGCTTATGCCAACTTCTGCGGTGAGACTTTGCATATACAGTGACATGAATGTGTTGCCAACCTTAAGTTCCACAAGGCTAGACCCGCGTAGATGGCCGCTGCGGAGAGACTTTGCGGACGCTCTATATTATATGAGACAGTTTCTTCTATACGCTTCTATGACGAAAATAAGATCCAACGTTTTAGGATTTGTGAAGGGAAGTTCTGAACTTACATTTGTACGTGGAGAGTTTTGAATTCCATAATCTTTTGTAAGTTGTCATGATACCATAGTTTAACTGATTAACTGGTTTAATATAACTAAAATACCCGTTCTTCCTCAGTGACGTTGGATTCCTTAGGCAGTGGAGTGACATCAGAGTATGATTAGGATGGCATACTGTTTCAATTAGATTCCTTGGCTGATTGACGTCAGAGGTGGAGTTGAGTTGGCAGGGTAACTGTAGTGTGGGTTGTGATGGCAAGGATAAAAACAATCGAACAGGGAAGCAAGCAAGCGCCGGGATGATTTGATGAGATTTCCCTGCCGATGAAGTCTCAGGATGACCGGTTGTATTTTCTCTGCCAATGAATTTGAAGATTTGGCGGATGCGAGTTGGTCGGGTGCACAATGTAGGCTCTCTCAATGGAAGTAGCTGAGCATTGCACATGTTTGGTATAGTATTCAAACCCACGCTCCTAGGTTTCGGAATACGATCCTAAAGAGGACGTCTTGTACCGCTCATCCAATCAAACAATAAGCAGACACAAACCCACTTGGGATATGTTTTAAAAAAATCCGTATTCTTCTTTCTTGGTATTAGTGACATGTATGGTTTTCATAACGCAGATTTTATTGTTTGTTTAGGCATCATCAGATTTATCAATCCGAGAATTAAACGCAGAAACAAAGCCAATTCAATTGACGAATAAGCGATTTCCACGTCAATAAAGAGAAAGTTCAATTAAATAAAGATTAGGGTACTTAGAACCGTTTTCACCAACTTTTCATTAACGATTAGTAAGTTAATTCCTAGTTTAATTAAATAGGAGAGTCAATGCATGTTTATCGTCGATGCATTTCACGAGCCCATACGGGTTCGTAATTACTTAATTAGGTACGCTTTATAGCTCTCACGCATGCGTGGACTCGATTTCACTCTGGAGAAGCATGGGCGACACAACATGAAGCCTGTAGCACCGTTCGTTGTTTGCAGTGCTTCCTTGAGATCTTCTGGAACATAATTACAAAGGAAGGGAAATACAGAAAACCTTATTCGTGGCAACAGCTTAAAATCATACGAACAAAGCATTCAGGAGAACTAGCAGTTGTGTGTATACGCTGTTTACTTATCTAAATAGGACACACACTTTCCGTAAGTGGTTGTGTTGCAGTCTTGGAGTTCATTATGGAGAGCTGGAGGGAGTTCGAATCCCACTTTTAATATGTTCTTTATATTTCCCTATTCTTCATCCTTGGTATTAGTAACATGTATGATCTTTGATGATTTCATTGCCATAAACATATTTTATATTCATATTGAACCCTTATTGATCTTCGATAAATAAGTATTCATATTTATTATTATTATTACTACGGCCCAGGTAGCACTTGAGGAAGTCGACTTGGATATTAGGGAGGCCAGCATTTCGTAATGATTGCAACAGGAGGTGAGCTGGTAGCTATTCTTGGGGAACGGCCAGAATTAGTCGAGTTCAAGGCCAAATTGTGCAACTACTGTACCAAAATTGGAGACATAAAGGAAGAATCACGAGGTACTCGCAACGAACATACGATTGAATCAGCCAATCGCAAGAGACCAAGCCATGACCACGAGGTGGACGGCGTCAGTAGTAAAAAGCCCGCGGAAGTGTGTATCTAAAGAACCGCCGAACGGATTAATCTCCGCTCGAGTGATTTGAGACGTTTGATTTATTTGGAGAAGAATGACACTAGTCCCATCTTTGTGAGACAAAAACTCTGGAAGTTTTATCCGACTCCGCCCCACTCCTCCGCCCCTGTCAGTTTCTAATAAATAGTTTGGCCTGACGCCACTCGAAGCCTATTCTTTGTGGAGCCGTGAGGGGCTTACTCCACGCCAGTTTATATTGTGATTTTGACGCTCGAAATCGGTGAAGTTAATTTATTTTGTGAGCTCCGAGGAGCTAAAGTCGCAGCGATTGCAGTATCGAATTTTAAAAGCTATAATACATTTTGTTTTATTCTGGAATCTACTTTATTGTGTGAGCTAAATATTTCACGCCAGTGCGTGATAAACTGTAACATTCATTTAAAGACGACGAGTTCAGCTCTAAGGGGGAAGTATTGTATCACCCTAATTAGCGCTCACCGGAGCCGAGGTCCATAGTACAGGACGGAAATACCGAACGAGATAGCGACTGCTAGTGCAGCCAGGATTTTGAACTTGTTAACGAGCCAGTGGCGCGGATTCGAGATGTATATTTTATGTATAAATTGCAGTGTATTTTATATGTGTTTTTATGGTGCGTTTGTACGAGATATTTAGGGCCATTCTTCGCTATTAATCGCATTAGGACAATTGTGGGTGAATTGAGTAGCCTGCAAGCGATTATAGATAGGCAAAATATTAACATTGGACTTTTCTGCCAAGGAGTCGATACCAAGATGATCAGCACGTGGTTTGAAGTTGGGATGAGCTTCAACAAATCAACGCAGACGACTACTATGGAGTGCTAATTTGTCCATAGGGCGATGGGTTGAGGAGGATGTCCTTAGTTCTACAAGCAGAAACGGTGATGTACTAAAATTGGATTATTTCAATTATGTAGTTAGATTTGGCCGGGGAACTTTGTAAATAGTCATGTTTTCTTTTCTTGTTGTTTTAGAGTTTTTCTTGCACCGACACTATATGTTTAAATGTCCGTTGGCGCGTGGCCAAAGTGTTTGTTTGACATTTTGTTTTTCCTTGAGTCATAATGTAATGCGCGCGGCGTGCGTGCGTGATTTTTATCCTTGCAAATGCGGAACCCGTTACATTCGATAAATGGTGCTTTATTAACGTTAATATTTGAAATAGGAATGGGAGGAAATTATTGTAAGATATTTTGCTGAACAGGTTATTATTCATATTAGGGTTGCCAAGCGCACCAACTTAAAAGTAATTTTTAGAACACCTTCGTTCTAATTTTGATAGATTTTTCTTGAGTCCTTTTCAGGTGGACTAGTCACGGCATAGAACGGTGGTGCCAGCATGTGGATATTATTTGTGTCTTCTTACTTCAGGGTCTGTCAAAACCCATACGTGTGTTAATGTGTCTAGTGTGTGTTGATTCTACGTGAGGAGGGGGTAGTTGTCCTACCGCTCTCATTTTTTTGCTGCTGTTGTATTTTTGATGGAAAGACAGGGTGCTCTTGGGAGACTGCTGATTCTTGTCCATATATTTTTCTGACACACACACGTATTATTGTGCTTTGGGGCACACTTCTTCGAGATTCGACCCCATGTTCTGGGAGGTCGAGGTATTTGACACGTGGGTTGACAGACATGCAGAGTTCCACAAACCGCCCGTTTTGCCTTTGACTTATTTTGATAGGCAGTCCTATTTGTCCGACTGATCCCTGTAAGCTTTCATGTAGCAAACCTGTTCATTGTGATGGTTAATTTTTAAGCCATAATTAATTGGGGAGTTCGCCATGTGTGTGACGGCTTGTTGTACGTTGTATGGGTAAAATATTGTGTAATTAACGTAAATGTTGGCTGTGTGCCTATTGCTTTGTTTATGACTCGATTCATGTAATGTTGTGTGTCACACCCGTGTGGTGTAGTGGTAGAGTACTTGTAAATTTTGACAGCGGTCATTTGTGTATTTTTCTATTGGTCACGTGTTAATGTACTTGTGTTGATTTGTGTGAGAAGTCCTAAGTTTTTAGGCAGTAAATGTTGCTACGGCAATTTGATTCCAATTTCACTCGGAAATTTTGTGTTTGTTTATAGTAGATTTAGGAAGTGTCAGTTTAATTTTAAGTAGTGTAGTTGTGTTCCCCCGTGTCGGTCTAGCTCTAAGAAATGTGGATTCGTTGTCTGAAGGGTCATTCTGGATGATAACGAATCACGCATTCAAAGTACACATCGTGATGCATGTAGAACGGCATACACATATATGGTCACTTTTGTATTTTATCTTAGGGACACTTGGTCCAGGTAATTAATCTCTCCAGAGATGTCGCCTAGTTTTTGGCATTTTTATTAAATGGGAGTCAGTTGGGAGTTTTTGTTGTTAATTGTTTATGTGTAAATATGGTGATTTGTTATTAAATTCAGTTGTTTTAACCCTGCCTTCACTCTTTCCTGCATGTTATTTTGTTATATGCTACCCTGCAAGTTAATGAAGCGCCCTGACAGCAACTTACGAATATGAACCGTTACACCCCCCGAAACTGAGTCTCATATGCTTCTTTGCAAGGGTTCATAAAACAAAAATGGCTGCCCAAGTGTTTTTTTGTTGTTGTTGCTTCGCTGATCTCATATTTATTTCGTTGAGAAATGATGCCAGGTCAAGCGGACATGTAAATTCAGTAAATTGAGGCGATGTTGTACCGCCATGTGCATTAGTAAAATCACTGAGTTCCTAAAGTTAGAGATATTGAACAAGGTTAGAATTTGATATTGTATTTGTTATAAACTTGTTCTGGCGCCCACATTAAAATTAGAAATTTGCATTATTAATGAACTCAGTCAAAGCAGGAAGATGTTGCCTTATATTTGACATTTAATTGACTTCGGTTAATTGGTGTTTCGTAAATTCTGTTGGTTAGGAATTTAAAAGCAGATCACTAGGGGTTATTTTGTTGTTTGGGAATAAGTGTCATTGTATTCAGTAAATTTTGTTACTGAAATTTTCATTAAATTAGAGCCAGTAATATTTAAATGTGTGACATGTATGTGTGTATAGGGCTGAAACCTTGGCCCATAACCCTGTTTTTCTCTGAATATATTTTTGTGTGTGATATGGCGAGTGTTGATGAGATTAAGGCATTATTAGAACAGATGTCCGTGAAGACGGAAAAACAATTAGAACACATGTCGATCCAAATGTCCGCGAAAACGGAAGAACAATTAGTGCAGATGTCCGTAAAGACGGAAGAACAATTAAATAAACAATTGAAGGAACAATTAGGAGCTCAGCGGGAGCATAACGAAAAACAATTACAGGACATGAGCGATAATATTTCGGTCCAGTTACAAGCGCAGAAGATAGACTGTGATAAACAATTAAAGAACTGTGAAAAACAATTACTTGATATGAGCGGTAATATTTCGGTCCAGTTAGAAGTCCAGAAATTAGACACGGACAAACAATTCAATGAACTAAACCACAAATTGTCACAACAGGCGGTAACACAAACCGAACAATTAGGAAAAATCACTAATGACATTAATCAGAGTGTTAAAAAAGTAGAGAAACTGGCAGGCGAGGTTGCGGAAAACAACATCAAACAGTTAGGCGAAATTAAGAAATTGGAGGCGAAATTTGATAACAAATTAGTACAATTTGACGAGATGGTGGCAGATAAACTCAAGCAGATAGAGGCGGCATGTGTCAGTAACACCGCGGGAATGAAGAAAACCCAAGAGAAACTACAACAGCAAATTAATTCGGTAGACAGCAACGTGCTGGAATTAATAAAGGAAATAGATAAAGTCGAGGTTAAGGCTGAAACCGAACGGATACACTTGCGGGAGAAATTAGAGGAGCAATTAGGCAAAACGCAAGAGATCATAAGAAAAGAGATGGAAGGCCAGCTAATAAACACACAAGAGGTCATAAGACAAGAAGTAGGAGAGCAGCTCGTCAAGACTCAGGATAATTTGGAAGGACGGCTAATAAAAACACAAGAGGTCATAAGAGAAGAAGTCGGGGGACAGCTAATAAAAACACAAAAGGTCATAAGAGAAGAAGTCGGGGGACAGCTAATAAAAACACAAGAGGTTATAAGAGAAGAGGTGGGGGAACAACTAGTAAAAACGCAGGAACAGATACGTGAAGAGCAAGAGAAAAATCAGGAAAGCTTGAAAAGTAGGATCCGGCGAGATTGGGACCAGCAGGCTCATGCGAATAAGGAAGACAGGCTGGCAGTTTTAAAGCGAATGCAGGCACTGAAGGAAAATGTAAAGTCAAAATTACAGGAACACTCAGAATTAATCATAAAAAACGAGATTAGATCGTTAGAGAATGCGACATTATTTTCAACTGAAAATATACCGGAGAAGCAAACAAGTATTGGAAGTCCTGCAGGTTCGAAGTTGGCTGAGGACACGAGTCGGGGTCAAAGTCCCAGACTAACGACTAATGCATTCCAGCAGTACAGGGGGGAGACTTCAACACCGCAACCGAACTTGGCACCAGCCTTAGTCATCCAAGTCATTCGGGGTAATGATTTTAAGCCCGATAAGTTTAAGGAACATTCAGGAACCACTCCCAAAGCATTTCTACGGCAATTAACTGATTACTTTAATGACCAGCACATCGGCCCTGAGAAACAATTAAGAATGGTGGAGACATTTTTAGAAGGACCTAGCCTAACTTGGTTTTTAAGTTTCAAGTACACGTTCACAGACATGGCTCAATTCCGCGAGGCATTTTTGAAGAAGTTTTGGAGTCCTTCGTTACAACAGGGGTTGAGAATGGACCTGTACACGCGCAAATATCACAGTACGCATCCAACCCGTTTTTCAGAATTCTTCAGTCAGCAATTGGTAAAATTAAGAGATTTTGACGACCCGCCTAGCGAGCAGAATATGGTTCTAACCATCGGGAAACAACTCCCAATGCACATCCAACAATTATTAGTCGCAGGAAACATTCAGACCGCAGTCCAAGCCGAAGAATTACTCAGACACTTAGACGAGACGAGTATGGTAAGCCCACAGACAGGAAGAAGGAATCTGGAATGTGTCAATACGGCAGAGGTAGTTCAGGGACTCCAAAATAACCACGGCCAGGGGAACCAAACTAAGACACAGTCCACAGGGACACAATTCACGCCAAGAAGACAAGATTTTGACGGCCGAAACCAGTTCCATAACAACAATCAGAATTATCAGAATAACCGCGGGAGATATCATCAGAATAACCAAAATCAAAATAATCAGTGGACGTACCAGCGGGAGTACACAAATTGGAGGGGAAACCAGAGACAAGGTAGACCTTACCAAAGAAATGGAGATGGTAGATGGAATAACGGCAGGGACTATCGCCAAGAAAATAGAGGAGATTATAGGAACAACTGGGACGAGCGATACATTGAATCCCGTAATTACTTGGATCAATTAAGTACTGAAGAAGCGGAGAAGGAGAAGTGGGGGCGTGCCATGGCGAACAGACAGAGCCCAGACAACCATCAAGGAGAGGGGGCAGAGAGTTTATTGAGGCAACAGGAGCGACAGAATGATAACCGGCGAAACACAACTAATGGGGCCCGGGATAAAAAAAAATCCAAATGAACTGAAAGGAGACAGGCTAAAAACGGAGATCGCCAGGGAGGAAGAAGAGATGATAGTGGCCAATATAGAAGAGTGGGTAGCATTCCCGGACGACTGCCTGGAGGAAGTGGTGAAGAACCGTGAAAATGTTATCAGACAGCTACCAATTATTTACGCGCATGTTGGAGGCATGAGGGTGAGATGTTTGATTGATACAGGTAGCCAGGTGAGCTTAGTCACTGAAATTTTGATAAAGGAAATAGCAAAAAAACAGACTGTTCCTATTATGCCGGTACCGCTAATGAAAGTCAGAGGTGTCATTCCTGACAAAACTATGAATTGTAAACAGCAAGCATATCTGGAAATATTGAACCATACTTTTTCACAAACATTCATTGTTATTCCAAAGATGAACTACAATATAATTTTAGGAGCCAACTTCATTTGCGATTTTCATGCTGTGATTGATTTACATAACAACACTGTAAGCTTCAAACAAGTAGAAGGATTGGATCATGTGGGTTTAAATATGGAAGAGAATCCGTTGGAGAGAGTGGCCAATACTTGGGTTGTTGAGGAATGCACTAATGAGGCCGGAGATAAGATCTTGATGGGAGAGCAAGTCAGTCAGACGGCAGTGCTAGAAATTGACAGCCGAGATATTTCGCAGGAACTTTGGGTGCATTTGGCGGAAGAAGAAATTAGCGGAACCAAATTCGAAATTCTACTTCAGGAGCGACTTAAGGAGGCCATCGTAGGGGAATCTGATAGAAGAAGACTGGAAGAAATTTTAAGATTACATAAAGGAGCTTTTGACACCGTACCTGGGAAAGTTTTAAATTTTCAATATGCGATGCAGGTAACAGATTGGACCCCATTTAAAAGTAAATTGTACCCGATCCCAGAGAAGCACTTTTCTCAGGTGAAGGACATTATTACTAACTTATTAGATTCTGGCATGATAAGGAAAGCGGCAACCCCTTACCTGAACGCAATATTGGCTGTGACCAAGCCAAACGGATCAATTAGGCTATGCCTAGACGCGCGAGTTTTGAACAGCAAACTGCTAGTTGAGCACGACCAAGCACCTAGGATCAAAGATGTTTTGAAAGGCTTCCGTGGGAAGAAGATATACTCAAGTGTTGATTTGACGAATAGTTTCCACCATCTTGAACTTGAAGAAAAATCCCAACTGTTGACGGGATTTTTATTCGATAATCAAAGTTATATCTGGTGTCGAATGCTCTTTGGCGTGAAAACTGCGGGATGTGCACTCATTAGAGCACTCGATAGAAATCTGACTGAGGAGGTCAAGAACTTCACCACGAGATATGTTGACGACATATTAATCGCTTCTGAGACAATGGAAGAACACTTGATAAATTTAAATAAACTGCTGGACAACTTGAGAACCATGAACTTCAAGATCAACTTAAAGAAGTCGCATTTTTGCCAGAGCGAGATTTTATATTTGGGACATATAATTGATGTCGAGGGCGTGCGGCCTAATCCAGCCAAGATTGATGCTATTAAGAAATTTCCCACACCTACCAAAGTCAAACATGTTAGAGCATTTTTGGGAGTGACAGGCTTCTTCAAAGAAAATTGCCCTGGTTACACAGAAACAGTAGCGCCTATGCAGGAGATGTTGAAGAAGGCAAATCGATGGTCGTGGAACGAGGAGTGCGACAGGTCTTTTAAAGCAACGAAGGATTTATTGGAAAACTGTGTGAAACTTGGATATCCGGATTTTGAGAAACAATTTATCATTCAAGCAGATGCTTCGTTAATTGGGATTGGTGCTATGCTGTATCAAGAGGACGCTGAAGAACCTAAGAAGAAATCCTATTTGGCATTTACGAGTCGTAAATTACGGAAACATGAGAGGAAATACACAGTTACAGAACTTGAGCTACTAGCAATTCTATATTCTCTTCAACAGTGGCGTAAGATGATCTATGGTTATTCCATCATTGTTAGAACCGACCACCATGCACTGACATTTTTATTTAAGACAACAATAGCAAGTGAGAGAGTTACACGCTGGTCCATCTACATACAGCAGTTTGACATCACAATAGAGCATTGTCCTGGGAAAATGAACGTTATACCAGATGCCTTGAGTAGAAATCCTGAGGACGGAAACGAAGTAACAGCGGAAGTTCACAATATTACCTTGACACCTAAGGCTCGTGAGTTTTTGGCAAGATTGAAGGATATTCGGAAAGAGCAAGAAGCAGACCCATGGATGATGATGATGATAAAATTCTATAGGAAGGAGTTACAACCAAATTCACCGGAGTACCGAGAAGCCAGTGCTAAACAAGCGAGATTTCACTACTTAAATAACTTGTTACATAAGTACGTGGATGAGCATCATACTAAATTGCGAATCTTAGTTCCAGCATCACTACAGAGGGGATTAACTTGGCATGTGCACGAGAGCCTAGCACATATCGGCACGGATAAGACTGAAGCTACGATAGGGGAGACATTTACTTGGCCCAAGATGAGATTCACCATTGTTGAAGTAATTAGAACGTGTGACGCTTGTCAGCGCACAAAGCCGAACAACTTTATTCTGAAACAACCTCCAAGACCACTATTACCGCAGAAACCATGCGAGATGCTCGCGATTGATTGCTTTGGTCCTTTAGTAAAAGGAAAGCGTGGATGCCGACATCTTCTGGTGTGTGTCGACGTGTTTTCTAAGATGGTCGTGCTATGTCCTATTCAGAAGACGACATCAAGACAAGTCCTCAGTCGAATTAAGAACAAAGTCATTCCGATGCTTGGGAAGCCGGAATCCATTCTATCAGATCACGGTACCTATTTCACAAGCAATGTTTTTAGGCAAGGTTTGGAGAGCCTAGGAATAAAACACGTATTTTCAAGTATTCGTCATCCTTGTGGAAATCCGAGCGAGAGAACAATTCGCTGTGTTGCTAAGTACTACAGAGTAATGATTCCTAACGAACACAATAAATGGGTAGACAAAGTAGGGGAAATTGAGATGTGCATGAACACTACTAAGCACGAGTCGACGGGTCAAGTCCCACTGATTGTACACCACAACAGATTGCCAGAAAGAACTTGGGACAAGATCATTCCTTGCCCAAGGGATCCATTATTAGCGCATGATTTGCGAATCCAGCGAACGAGAGACCACATGAGGAACCAAGCGGAACGAAGGCTGAGACGGTACCGAGGAAAGAAGTTTCACCGAGAGTTACAAGAACAAGAATTAGTGCTGGTTCGTAGACCACCGATCTCCGACCCTAAGAACAAAGTCTTCGCCAAGTTCTGTCCGAAGTCCATTGGCCCGTTCCGGGTAATTAAGAATCTGGGTAACAATGCCTACAGACTGGAAGAAGTGAGCACTGGTGCAAAATCTGTTTTTAATAGCGCCAATTTGAAACCGTACTACAGAAGGGAACCATTTGATGATTAGGAAAGGTGATATGTGCAGAATCAGTATTGCAAATTTTATTATGAGAGCCAACACTCAAACCTACGGGGAGCGCCTGAGTACGCACTTTGTTTGTAAACAACGAGCAGCTGAGACGACGGGAGTGGCAACTACTTGAGGAGAAGGGGGAGACCTAGTGAAAATATGAATGACATTCCAGCGAGAAGGGAGCACACTAATTGAGTCAGAGGGGCATACACTCGAGCAGCTGAGTGAGATTTAAAGAGATATGTTGTTACTACAGTGGATTTTGTTTTTGAAATCCAAACCAATAAATTGTTTCGAATTTCAAAACCTTGCTGAGGATAAATGAACCCTTATTGATCTTCGATAAATAAGTATTCATATTTATTATTATTATTACTACGGCCCAGGCAGCACTTAAGGAAGTCGACTTGGATATTAGGGAGGCCAGCATTTCGTAATGATTGCAACAGGAGGTGAGCTGGTAGCTATTCGTGGGGAACGGCCAGAATTAGTCGAGTTCAAGGCCGAATTGTGCAACTACTGTACCAAAATTGGAGACATAAAGGAAGAATCACGAGGTACTCGCAACGAACATACGATTGAATCAGCCAATCGCAAGAGACCAAGCCATGACCACGAGGTGGACGGCGTCAGTAGTAAAAAGCCCGCGGAAGTGTGTATCTAAAGAACCGCCGAACGGATTAATCTCCGCTCGAGTGATTTGAGACGTTTGATTTATTTGGAGAAGAATGACACTAGTCCCATCTTTGTGAGACAAAAACTCTGGAAGTTTTATCCGATTCCGCCCCACTCCTCCGCCCCAGTCAGTTTCTAATAAATAGTTTGGCCTGACGCCACTCGAAGCCTATTCTTTGTGGAGCCGTGAGGGGCTTACTCCACGCCAGTTTATATTGTGATTTTGACGCTCGAAATTATCTAAGCCTTTTCTTTGCGGAGCCGTGAGGGGCTGACTTCACGACAGTTTGTATCGTGATTTTTACGCTCTAAATCAGTGAAGTTAATTTATTTTGTGAGCTCCGAGTCGCTAAAGTCGCAGCGATTGCAGTATCGAATTTTAAAAGCTATAATACATTTTGTTTTATTCTGGAATCTACTTTATTGTGTGAGCTAAATATTTCACGCCAGTGCGTGATAAACTGTAACATTCATTTAAAGACGACGAGTTCAGCTCTAAGGGGGAAGTATTGTATCACCCTAATTAGCGCTCACCGGAGCCGAGGTCCATAGTACAGGACGGAAATACCGAACGAGATAGCGACTGCTAGTGCAGCCAGGATTTTGAACTTGTTAACGAGCCAGTGGCGCGGACTCGAGATGTATATTTTATGTATAAATTGCAGTGTATTTTATATGTGTTTTTATGGTGCGTGTGTACGAGATATTTAGGGCCAGTCTTCGCTATTAATCGCATTAGGACAATTGTGGGTGAATTGAGTAGCCTGCAAGCGATTATAGATAGGCAAAATATTAACATTGGACTTTTCTGCCAAGGAGTCGATACCAAGATGATCAGCACGTGGTTTGAAGTTGGGATGAGCTTCAACAAATCAACGCAGACGACAACTATGGAGTGCTAATTTGTCCATAGGGCGATGGGTTGAGGAGGATGTTCTTAGTTCTACAAGCAGAAACGGTGATGTACTAAAATTGGATTATTTCAATTATGTAGTTAGATTTGGCCGGGGAACTTTGTAAATAGTCATGTTTTCTTTTCTTGTTGTTTTAGAGTTTTTCTTGCACCGACACTATATGTTTAAATGTCCGTTGGCGCGTGGCCAAAGTGTTTGTTTGACATTTTGTTTTTCCTTGAGTCATAATGTAATGCGCGCGGCGTGCGTGCGTGATTTTTATCCTTGCAAATGCGGAACCCGTTACATTCGATAAATGGTGCTTTATTAACGTTAATATTTGAAATAGGAATGGGAGGAAATTATTGTAAGATATTTTGCTGAACAGGTTATTATTCATATTAGGGTTGCCAAGCGCACCAACTTAAAAGTAATTTTTAGAACACCTTCGTTCTAATTTTGATAGATTTTTCTTGAGTCCTTTTCAGGTGGACTAGTCACGGCATAGAACGGTGGTGCCAGCATGTGGATATTATTTGTGTCTTTTTATTTCAGGGTCTGTCAAAACCCATACGTGTGTTAATGTGTCTAGTGTGTGTTGATTCTACGTGAGGAGGGGGTAGTTGTCCTACCGCTCTCACTTTTTTTGCTGCTGTTGTATTTTTGATGGAAAGACAGGGTGCTCTTGGGAGACTGCTGATTCTTGTCCATATATTTTTCTGACACACACACGTATTATTGTGCTTTGGGGCACACTTCTTCGAGATTCGACCCCATGTTCTGGGAGGTCGAGGTATTTGACACGTGGGTTGACAGACATGCAGAGTTCCACAAACCGCCCGTTTGCCTGTGACTTATTTTGATAGGCAGTCCTATTTGTCCGACTGATCCCTGTAAGCTTTCATGTAGCAAACCTGTTCATTGTGATGGTTAATTTTTAAGCCATAATTAATTGGGGAGTTCGCCATGTGTGTGACGGCTTGTTGTACGTTGTATGGGTAAAATATTGTGTAATTAACGTAAATGTTGGCTGTGTGCCTATTGCTTTGTTTATGACTCGATTCATGTAATGTTGTGTGTCACACCCGTGTGGTGTAGTGGTAGAGTACTTGTAAATTTTGACAGCGGTCATTTGTGTATTTTTCTATTGGTCACGTGTTAATGTACTTGTGTTGATTTGTGTGAGAAGTCCTAAGTTTTTAGGCAGTAAATGTTGCTACGGCAATTTGATTCCAATTTCACTCGGAAATTTTGTGTTTGTTTATAGTAGATTTAGGAAGTGTCGGTTTAATTTTAAGTAGTGTAGTTGTGTTCCCCCGTGTCGGTCTAGCTCTAAGAAATGTGGATTCGTTGTCTGAAGGGTCATTCTGGATGATAACGAATCACGCATTCAAAGTACACATCGTGATGCATGTAGAACGGCATACACATATATGGTCACTTTTGTATTTTATCTTAGGGACACTTGGTCCAGGTAATTAATCTCTCCAGAGATGTCGCCTAGTTTTTGGCATTTTTATTAAATGGGAGTCAGTTGGGAGTTTTTGTTGTTAATTGTTTATGTGTAAATATGGTGATTTGTTATTAAATTCAGTTGTTTTAACCCTGGCTTCACTCTTTCCTGCATGTTATTTTGTTATATGCTACCCTGCAAGTTAATGAAGCGCCCTGACAGCAACTTACGAATATGAACCGTTACACCCCCCGAAACTGAGTCTCATATGCTTCTTTGCAAGGGTTCAATATGGATGAAAGTTCTTGTGAAAGTCGGAAACAAACCAATTCTTGCGCCATTGCAAGACGAACGAGGTAAAATTCAGCTGTTTCCCTCCACTTTAACGATCAATTAGAGACTTGAGTGGTCAGATTTGGCAATTTAACGAAATTGGTGTTTGTGCTAAGTTCACGAGCGTATGAGGAAATACTCGTGCCAACTTAAATAACCCTTAATGATGAACATAGAGATAATTGACGTTGGTGTAAACGGCCCTTAGCATTTCAATTATTCGGCAAAGAACTCCGAGAAATTCTCGTGTAGAAAATTAGGCACGGTCGGTTAGCTGTACCTTGCTGAAGGGGAAGAGTTCAGTACGCCATTTGACGAAGATGGACTTACGATTACTGATGTGTACAATAAGACCCGTTTGTAAGCGAGAACATTGCGAATCTTCAGATTTAATGACGTATTGGACATAGAGCTATGGTGTGTACTTGGTGACGAGACGAGGTTTCATGGTTCAATGAATCTTGCTGTACCTGGCGGCGAGAGTTTGTAGGATGTGAAGCCAACGATAGGACCATCGTGGAGTAAATTCCCGCCAACTCAATGATTTTCGTGTTTGATGAAACCGCCACACAACAATGACTTAAGATTACAGAATGCCCTATGTGGATGGACGATATATCTGGAATAACTTTTGCGCTTACTGTACCTCCTTTGTATATATAAATACGTTTTCATCGGCGTCATCGTCCTCATACTTGTAGCCGTCGGTCCTGCGTATTTAGGGAACATATCTACTACGTTATACTAGAATTGCCAGAGGTCACCTTTACCACGTGTGATGACACTTCCACGTCGATAGGATTTGGAAGCAGGATTATGGAACAAATGGGTAAGATATTTTATGCGTAAAGGTGTGTTACTTCGACGAACCATTCGCAGAACACGAGCAGAGGCTAATAGAATGGCTTGGCAAAGATACAAATATTTGGAAGCGCACGACGAAAGAGGTTATCAAATTACACAAGAGTTTGGTCATTTCACATCCATGTGGTCCTGCAATTATGCAGCGAATGACCGAGGTGGGAGTGAGCCATGGTGACGTAGAGAGCAGGCAAGAGAGGACGTTTGTAATCAACAGTGTGTCATCCTCCCAAATAAGCTTCATGCTCACTGATTATGGTAGTGAATGGTCAGCAATAAATATAAATTAATTAAGAGGGAGGAAATATTTTGTAACAGTGGCAATGTGGACTTCATTGGAAGAACACAGAGAAAAGGAGTGGCTGTACATCATAGAGTGGGTGATCCAAAGCATTTCACGGGTCTGGTTAACATGTGCTTCTTGGACACGGTGGAATACATCAAAACAAGGATGGGGCGGGGGGATTGACTTTAATGGAGAGCTTGTGACCAATGTTATCGGTCTTATACCAGGGTTCTTTGACATGATATGAGATGATGAATTTCAAAGTAAACGTGGCAAACCTATGATATGTCAAAATACCCTGAATGATCAAGACGCATGTGCAAAGCTAGCTAGCAGCACAGATTGAACAGTTATGGCATATTGATGATGATGTGATTCAAATGAAGAGTAGAAGAATAACAGATGTTGCATTACCTACGATGTTTCATGTGCATCACCCCACAAACATGCTAGTGGAATGCAAGGCAGCGCGAACCACGTGTTTCGCTAGGTTTACAAGGAATGCCATCTTTGACACGAATGATTGAATCGCAAACGTGACCTGAAACATTTATCAAAAAAGAAAATTATAAAATATTTCACATGATTGACAAAGCAGTTATGGAAAACGATATATTGGCGTGTCGGTTGATGCTATCTGAAGAGGGAGATACTGAAAGATACACCATGAATGAGTTTCCTCTACTCATCATGCTAGAAGTTCAGCTGAAATTGAGTAGATAAGCTGATGAAACATTGTGGATACATGCCTCTTCGGAACACAAATATTAATGAAGCCTTCTTGTGCTAATATATTTAAGAACTGACAGTTACTAGAAGCCAAACTGGAATAATTCTTCATCTTGAACTTGTAAAATAGCATGGTGGTGGTATAGCAATCAAATTTCGTTCATGCCCACAATGCGGACAGGTTAATTCATGTGGGATTATTGAAGTGTAGTGTCACATCTTGTGGTTCGTAGTCCTCGTAAAACGGAGGTAAAACGGTAACGTATCATTCAACTCTACTGAAATAATTTCCGTGGTTTCTCATTTCCAAGGTCAAAGGTGGTAGCTGGCTGGATGACGTCACACTCACCGGAGCGCGCGAGGAAAGGAGGAAGCTCAAGCAGTACTATGACGTCACACACCTCAGTGCTTTCTCGGTACATTTCGTCCCGTCAACGTAACGTAACGTAACGCCAGACCCCAGCGTAACGACGAAGTCGACAAGATCATTTAAAATGATAAAAGTACCGGGTGAGTTAGCCATGGTCGTTACGGCATGACTGTTGGCAGTC